>QDEB01092199.1:0-13231 GCA_004193795.1 Asbolus verrucosus | reverse complement strand
GTCAAAACAAAGTTGACAATATTCAAAACAGTGCAATTATTATTTAATTAATTATTTAATTTTTTAAGAGGTACAGATCTAGCGAATGCTGGAATTAGTATTTTTGGTTGCATCTAAGAAAACTTCAGAAATACACCACAATTGACTCATACTGTATACGACATAATTTTAACTCGACCTTAGACTGACCAATTGTGAAGAGATAAACCCTTAAAAACTCCATTTCAACCAATACATTGCATTTTAAATGTAAAATATTTTAAAATTAAAACTAAAAAAGAAAATTCCAAAAAAATCGTTCAACTTTGTGAAGTATATCGAACATTTTTCACGAAGAAAAAAAAATCACTACTGAGAAAACGGTCACATTACAAAAACAAACCTTGGTTTCTAGCCGTCTGCCAATAAGCGATAAAACACGCTGCATGTAAAACAGAGTAAAGAAAAACTTTTTGAAACTATGTCTATTGGGGTTGCATAATTTCGATTTGACCTTAAATCAACCGATTTTTCAGGGTTTTCAACCAATATTTTGCATTTTAAATAAAAAATATTTCAAAAAATCTGTACACTTCATGAAATATATGGAACATTTTTCATTAAGTAAAAATTCATTTTTGAACAGAAGATGCTGAAACCGTACATGAAGTTACCTAAGTAACATCCAATTCAATCTGTAGTGACCTGTCAACAAAACGGTCTACTGGTGTCATAAAGGAAGTGAAACAGGAACTAATCATGTAATAAAAACCGAAAAAAAGAATGAATAATAATTAAATAAGGCTTTAACACTAAACGAATTTAAAATTAAAAAAAAAAAAGACGGAAGTACAAAATGGACCATACCGAGAATGGACACACCGTAACCGGTTAACACTACACTTGGCCGAAGACAGTCGATGGCGAATCGTCAAGACTCCCACACCGACACCGCAATTTATGCAAATTAAAGATGGCATTCTGATTATGGGCACGTTCGAAATCCATTTGTGCTGACGTTTTAATGGAGTCGAACATTAATAAAGTAATGGCCCGATACGAAATAATTTCGTTCTTCGAATGCGAAGACGTCGAAGACGTCAGCGCCCGCGTCCGATCGGTCACGTGACGCGGCCCGAACCGTCACGCTCAACCACCTCCGGGAAAAAGACGCTTAATTATTCACCCCTTCGCTCGTTAGCGCGGGCATGAGGAAAAAATTCAAATTTTCGTCGATCCCGTCACCTCTTTCGCCCGTTCGGGTGCCGACCACCCCCGCGTGGACGGGGTGGTGCGTGTGCGAATCGATAGAAGACGAACGCACTGTCACAGACGGCGTTGCAGGACCGTAGGCAGAATCGATAGGCCCGCGCTGCCGCCCCCGTGGCGGAGGCGGTTTCACTCTCTGCCGTGGCGAACGCCAACGGCTTTAAAGGGGATGGAACGGCGGCGGCGCTATCGATCGTCCGGAAACCACCCCCCGAAACGCTCGGTGCATAATTTAATGTCCGAAGACTAGACGCGGGGAAGGGTTGCCGAAGATAATTCGGTCAGATGTGCGTCTTGTTAATTCACCCCCGACACCGTTCGCGGTTGTTACGACCAAGCGCTCAAATCCGGCTTTGCGAAAGGCATTTCCACCCCGAACCGCACAAAACTTCAAAAATAATTTAGTGTTAAAAGCGTATGTGACTTGAAAGTCAGTAGTCTTAAACACATTTTTTTTTGTTTTTTAATTTTAGAGGTGGCTACAATAATTGTCAAAAACAGCATATAGCATTGATTATTAAAAATATCATTAATTCATATACAGATTAACCCCGAATTGAATTGATTTGGACATTGACAGGTGTGACATGCGCTGTTAAATCCCAGTCATACCAACCTAAAAGTCCCCACCAACCAGTCGTAGCAACTTGGAACAGGATTTTAATCGCGGTTTCGACAGCTGCTACGCCATCAGTTACTTACCATGCTAGATGTTGCGGACATAAATGGGCTTCAAAAACGGCACTTAGAAAAGTACATTGAATTTGACGCTAGGAGCACTACACCTGCAACACAGACGGACTATTTTAAGTACGTTATAAAAATAATCCCGCTATTTCTTATCGAAACGACCGCAAATATTTAAACAATTCGCGACAGAAACGTCAGAATTTTTCAAGCGATTATCAATTCTGACGTCCCGGAAACGGTCGGTCGGTACCCGTGACGTCACTACGGCAACGTCAAACTGGACAAAAACAAGGGTACGCCACTGAAAACATAATGTCGAAAGGCTGATTGTGAATTCAAAGCGATCTATCATTAAAGAGCGAAAAGCGGCGTGGCGAAATTGGACCTTATTGTCAGAAATAATAACAGTTATGTTTCTGAAGATTGTCAGGACATTGTTGTAGGACAAGATGAATAAGAATTCTTTCAGCATCGTCTTTTCACCCCTTCTTCGAAATTTGCCGACATTTATTTATTCAATTATCTTTTTTTCTCCTGAATTCTTTTTCACCAAGTCACAACACTATTCTAGAACAATCAATATGTTTATATCAACATTTTATGTCCTCCTTCACCACTGTGTAGATATTCGTTCTTTTGTTTCTCCATAATTTTAGTAGATAAAAATTCTATAATTTTGACTAATTTTTTCTTTTTTCCAATTTCTTTATAAATTTCTACCGTAGTTTTTGTCGGTTCATATTTTCAAATATTTTTTTTTTGTGCTGCACATTTCAAATACATTATTCACGTCTCATTCTGTATTTTACTTTTCTTTTACTTTCAACTTTTTTCCACGCAATCCACATGCTTTAAAATATCTTCACTAACCCATCATTTTCTTTCTTTCTTTCTTGATTTTTATCTCCGTCTCAATATTTTCAATTTAGTTTTTCCTTTTTTTTTTGCAAATACTCTTCTGTTTGTATAACTAAAAGCTTTTACTTTTTTCTTTTTAATTTTGGCATTTTTCGTTCGTTTTTTCAATCTTGACTCTCATGTTTTAATCAGATAACATTTTTATTTTTACTATATGACCTTCTATTCCTTCTCCTTCAGGGCTACGTCTCGACATTAAAGAGTTCGTATTTTTGTTTTTTCCAACTTCGATTGACAGTTTCCAATCTTTTTTTCTAGAGTTAACATTTCATAAAAAACAAAAATTGTGCGACTGACGATATTCTGTATTACAGAATATTTTACTTTTCCTAATTTCTTTATACACTTCGGCCACGGTTACGTTTTTCAATATTTCTCTTTCCAAATTTCTTATCATTACTAAATAGATTTGACAATATTGTTCTTTTTTCACTCTCATTTTTTTTAACACACTTCTAGTTATTTTTCTTTTGTATTAACAACTTTTCTCACTAATTCTGTATTTCAGTACGGTTTTTTCTTACAAAGCACTTTTTAATCAATTTCCAATTTCTCCTCTCTTTTCTATCACACTCATTTCTTATTTTTGTATGTTTCATTATACTTCTTTTAGTCTTCGTATTTTTCTTTTTATTTATCACTTCTAGCCTTACAAGTTGCTCCTTTTTTTTCTTCTACTTCTATTAAATGTAACATTTTTCATGGCATCTTTTTTACCAACAGTTATGTTCCCCATCGCTTCTTATCAATACATTTTCAACATTTTATGTTTTTTGTTATCTTTTTGTATTTACTTAATATTTCAACAAGTTCAAAGCAATTTTTTCTGAAACTTGGGTAAATATTTCAATTTTCTTATGTTGTTTTCAATTATCATAAGAATTCACAACATAACAAGGAAAAAAACCTTAATGTCCAAATCTGCCAAAAGTCCCATGATGTCTGCACTAAAATCTGACAGATACGCGATGAAACTGCTTGGATTTAGGCCAAACGGTTGATGAAAAACATAAACACGATGCAAATTACATAAGAAAAAAATACCTCGACTGACGTCAGAACGAGCAATTGACTTCCAATGAGACGCAGAAAGAATGACAACTCATAAAATCTGCCAAATAATCACACAGTCGCCATTTTGGGTCAAGAATCAACGGAGCAACTGCGAATCCGCAAAAAACCGTCACTGCCAACACCCGATAAAAAAATGCCGAAGTACTGCCAAACTTTTAAAATAAAAACAATCGGGGCTGCCAAAGCGCATCCTAGATCTGGTGGCATGACGATCACGCGACGGATTCGATTTCAAGGCCTGCTGTCATCTGGAAGGGTTGTTGGCGTTTTAGGATAAACCAATAAAAATGAAAATAAACGTGGGCGAAATTAGCACCAAAACGAAAAAATAACACCGAATAAGAACTGAAAAACCCAAACAAGTCAGCCGTGATTAATCGAGTTGTTTAAGAGGCGAATTTCGGTGGTAAATATTATTAAAAAACCTGTCACGCAATAACAATAATAATTCCTTCTTCGAAGCGATAAAGATGTTTTCACTGTTTCCAATAATAGGTTTGTTACAAAGAACGGAAAGGAAGTGTACCATCGAAACGAGATAATGAATTTTCAAAACATCCTTGAAGAAAATTGATACAACGCCAACTTTCCTATCAACAAATAAACACAAATATAAACAAAATGCACGCGCAATCAACACAAACAGAAATCAGAGCTGTCATTCGGGAGAAAATAGCAGAATCGAGTAGGCTTGTTATGACTTTAAAAAACAAAATGCGTCACGTAAAAACCAAACATGACGCTTTTAGCCCCAATTTTAACAAACTCCACGATCCCCCTCCCGAAAACGTTTCGTTCTAACACGCATTATCTTCTCTTGGCACTTCGAAAGTGCCTTTCAATAACAATGAAGCAGAAAGTAACTGTACTGAGGAAAATGGCGACATACAATTATCAATACTACGAACGGCATACTGGCGATTTTCCGCCGCAATTATCGATAGAACTCGGCAATTTTACGACGGACACACGGCTAAACGTTACAGAAACAAATCGTACTTACATAAATGTAATTTTAGGCCAAAATAATCCAAAAAAAACTGAACGATGACAGGGCAATCCACATCAACTACACAATTGATAAAATTGTAGACTGGTACAGACACGTGATCACAGCCAACGCACCCTATTGGCCTTATGATTCGACCGCTACAACGCCATCTTCCGATCCTGCCGCACTGTTTCGATAAAAATTAACAATTGTACGAAAATTTGCAACACCTGGCCCGAATTCAACGAACACGTTACATTACTAATTGCAAATTAACGGGCCTTTGGTTTAGATTGTTAATTTAATAGTTGCAACGGCGTATCCTTAGCCACAGCCCAATTTGTCACCTGTCAAAATAGTTGGAGGTTATAATATAATGCGAGATTGAATATTTATTTACCTCGAATAAAATGAATGAAGAAGGTAATTATGATTAATTTTTATTTGTCTTTAGTGTAATCAATTTGTTGTAGAAGTGAAGAACTTTTTCAGCAAGACAATCGCTGACAACGAGGATTTTTCAGTGGGGGTTGTGGCCATCATGACTTTGATGAAAATCATTGAGAATTATAAAGGTAACACCCCCACAATATTGGGGCGAGCTTTTAATTTCGACCACTTTCAGATACTACGATTCGGGGGTTGGATGATAATCTGAGAGAAGGGATTGCAGCGATGAAAACCTTAGACCTTCCTGTGACAGCAATTAATTCAGGCTGTGAGCTTTTTATGAGATTTATTACGTTAGCGAAGCTCGATTATAAAGTAATCACGTTAACCTGATTTATCCGTTATTTATTATAAGTGTTGTAGAGTTTTGAAGAATGCAGGAAAACTATGCTGGAGAGAGGCGAGATTTTCTTAAATAAATTGCACCAATCTAGAGATAAGATTGTAAAATTAGCTACGAAATTTATTGTTGATGGATCAGTAAGATTGCCTTTCTATATTCACAATTAAGCTTAATCTATTCATTTTAGAAAGTCTTGACCCATTCTAGATCAAGAGTTGTGCTAAAAACTTTCATCGAAGCCTCCAGACAGAAAAAGCAGTTTGAGGTTTATGTCACCCAATCAGCGCCTGATAACAGCGGGTAAGAGTTCTATTGATTAAGTCATTATTTTACACTTTATCTCTCCGTAGAGAAATTATGTGTAAAAATTTAGAAGCTGAAGGCATTTCCTGCACACTTATCCTTGATTCAGCGATAGGTTATGTAATGGAACAAGTCAATTTTGTAATGGTTGGGGCGGAGGGAGTCGTCGAAAGTGGCGGGATTGTCAACAAAGTAAAAGAGGGAAGTTTTAGGGTTTTTTAGTTCATGATTTTTTTTAGGTTGGCAGCTACACAATGGCGGTGTGTGCCCGCGAAATGAAAAAACCGTTTTATGTATTGACTGAAAGTTTTAAATTTTCAAGGTTATTCCCCTTAAATCAAAGTGATTTGCCCGAGGAATACAAGGTAATTTAATTACAATTTTTCAATGCGCCCTCTGTTGAAATATTCGGATACTAACGTGAAGGATCAATGTTTTAGTATACGTCAAGTTCCAAGAAGGAGAAAGACTTCAAAAAAGTCCACCCTCTGGTGGATTACACTCCTCCTTCGTACATCACTCTACTTTTTACAGATTTAGGGATTCTGACACCTTCAGCTGTGAGTGATGAGCTTATACAATTGTATTTATAGAGATATTTTTAATAAAACATTTATTCAAAACTCAGTCAAACTTTTTACATAATCATAGTTATAAAAGAGGCTTTAGTAGAGAAAAAATATTAATACTTAAAATACCATTTATGAGATTTATCTCTTTACGATAATCACAGTAAAATTACAATAGCACACTCATATAATTTCTGTTGGCAACATTGATAATTCTCCGAATTTTTTTTTTGTAATTTTTCATTTTTCTGAGCTTCATTCAATCACAGAAATTTAACTAAAAATCGTCACAATCAAAGGAATGACACTCTATATGCTGCACATAAAGTTTCTACGACTGTGTAGATTTGTTCAAAATTGGGTCTATTTTCGGGTTTATATTCCCAGCATCTTAGCATTAGCCGGTACATCTCGTCGGGGGTGTTGTCTGGAGCCGGCATTCTGTAACCTGCAAGAGAAATCGTGTAATTGGTCGATTCGCAGAACTTTAACACCTACCGGAATCGATTTTTTCTCTGGCTTTAGTGTTGCTCATTCCACTGTAAGGTGTGCCCCCTCTGGAGAATATTTCCCAACATAAGATTCCGTAACTCCAGACATCACATAATGACGTGTATTTTCCTGAAATTAGCTCAGTTAATTGGATGATACTTCAAGAAAGCCACAGTTTCAAGATACAATTGACAAAATATAAAACTTTTGAATCTTGAAACTTGTTTTTCATCCTCCTAGGTAAAATGGTAATGTAGTGGAATTGTGGCACAGAGGGAGAAATAACTCCTAAATTTTCACTGAACCTGGTTTTTTATTTCGATATATTGATAGTATCCTTATTATTGATAATTTACAATGATGACAAATATTGGTATCAATAATATCAAAAATTCATATTGTCAATATATAAATGACATTAATAGAGTCAATAGCTGGTATTATCAATATACAATTTGGCCATGCTGGCAATAAATAATATTAATAAAATCGATAATTACGATAAAACGATAATATCCGTAACTCTGATATTAGATAAACTGATGAAGTCGATAAATCGAAAATATAGATCATTTTTGATATAGATCAACGACATCAAATTGCCAATGTCGAACATTCCTAGTAAGGGCCTCAATTTTAATATACTTTCTGAATTACGGATTAAATTCGTGGATAATTACCGAAATTTAGGGCTTCAGGAGCCGTCCATTTGATGGGGATTTGCTTCATGCCATCCGAAACGATGTACTCTTCCTCCTCCCGCGACATTCCAAAATCAGAGATTTTGACCACGTTATTGTAGCCTAAAAGTGCAACTTTAACCCCTACCGATTTCATTTTCGTTAAAACTCACCAACTAAACAATTGCGTGCTGCCAAATCTCTGTGAATGCAATTCTTCGATTCTAGATATCGCATCCCGGCCGCGGCATCCAAGCACATCTTCATCAATTGTCCATCGGTCAAGGCAGCAGATTTCTTGCGCAAAAATGTTAGTAGCGAGCCTCCTGGTACCAACTCCATCACGATCATGATCGGTTGCTTCTGGACGCAAATCCCGATCAGTTTGACTATGTTGGGGTGGTCGTACTGCTTCAGTATCCTCCCCTCTTGGAGGAACTTCTTTTTGTGGTCTTCCGGGAGGGTGACTCTGCAAGTCTTGACGGCGACCACGTCGGTGCTGTTCTTCAGCTGCGCCCTGTATACATCGCCGAAGTTACCCTAGAAATGTTGGATTTATTTGGTCAGTTTTGAGAGATTACTCGCTACAGCTGGGCGATATTTAAATTCCATATCAAATGTCGATAACTGGAAAATATCGATTGTATCGACAACATTGGTAACATCGAAAATCGATAATTTCAAATTTGACCAAAAATATCGATAAAACTCCCGGCTCTTTTACTCACTCGTCCGATTTTGTCCAATAATACCACGTCGTCGTTATTGAGCTCCCATCTCTCTCTGGGGATGGGTTTGTAAAGTATGGCACCAGATCGTCCAGTGACTGGAAGGCCGCTGTTGAATTGGTAGAGGATCAGCTCGCGGATGCTAGGGAAAGCCGGTCCTTCGAAGCGGTAATGGCCCTGCAAAATGTGGGTTAGTGAAAAGTGGTGGGGGGGAAATCGCCTCTACTTCTGCTGTTGTCTGGACGATAAAGTGTTTGTGCCCGCCCCAACACACCGATAAAACCGTTTGGCACTCGTCGTTTCTTGTGGTTTCGCGGACGAGGAAGTCGCCATCTTGGGTCAGGAGGCGCACCACTTCCTCGCGAGGTAGAACGCCGTGGAACCATTCTTCGTCCACTAAGGATTTGTTGGTCGTTAAAGAAACCTGAAAGTGGTGGTTTTAGAAAGCTCAAAAAAATTAACTTTGAGATTAGTGGTTAATTATACTTTTGTAATACACTAAAGACTATTTCACCAATCGAGTTAGTTGTTTATGTGGTATGTACCGGATGTTACGAGTAAATGATGTAGAATTCTAAGAATAGTACGGGTTGCAACTGACGCTAAATAGAAAATACAATAGAAAGTTGCATTGTAGCAAATTAAATTAAATTTCAGTAAAAAATAAAGTGTTTCTCAGAAAGCAGTCGTAAACATTATCACTACTAATGTATTTGATTTCATGGGAAATTTATTTAACAAAAATTTTACAATTAAAAAGTCAATTTTTAATGGTCATAATTGGATATACCTACATATTCTAGTGGAGTTAAATAACAAGTGTTTTATTAACTTCAATACGCAAGTTTTAATTTTATTTTCAAAAGATTTGCTATAACTTCCAATTCAAATCATGAAGACACTGGAGACGAACTCTATTTTGTTTGATTTTTTTTTTGGTAAAGTTACAAAAATTTATTTATATGTGTCACTGTGTTAATTATGAACTTCAAAATTGTAATTTTTAAATTGAAAATTTGCAATTTTTTTGTTTAAAACTAATTTCATAATTTTGAAAATATGGACTAAGTTTGAGCTAATCTGCAAATTAAAAAAAATACAGTTATAAAATGTTCAATAGCAATGGCATAATCAGAAAATTTGAGCGAATAAGATGCAGCAAGATTTTCTGAACCACAGTGTAGATTACACAATACTTAATCATAAAAGTTCATCAGATAAGCTGTTTTATTATATTAATTTATCATTTCCGGAATCCACATTCACGACTCTAATGAAGTGAAACGTTCATTTTAATTGGTTATATTTCAGGAGATAAAGTTTCAATTCTCAGATTTTGAGGCTGTTAAATGTGTCAAAATTTCTTTTCCACAGAATATCATGTTTTGAATAATGAGTATATACTTCTGTAATAAATGGCGTCAAACAGGAGGACGAATCAAAATTTAAATACATATTTAAAACTCCAAAACAAAACTAAAGATTCTGAAGTACAGAATTTCAGTATGTGAAACTAACTCAACTGGCAAAATGGTTCAAACAAAATTGTAGCAATTACGTAGCTAAGGGTGCAGCAGATTATTGTCTAATAAGCGCACAAAAGTAAGATAAATTAATTAGAAAAGAAGAAAAAACTATGAAAAATAGTATAAAGAAAGCATTAGCACAGTCTAAAACCTACAGGGTCTCCCCCTTCGCTGCGCGGGGCGGAATCCCTCCTTCCCTTAGTGCGTGGGGGTGCGATTGGCGACGAAGGGGCAGATTTCCGCCGGAACGGCTTACGAAACATGTTAACTATCCTCTGATGCCCGAACCCACGCTTAGTGCTTTCAGAACTGCCAACCTACAAGGGTTAATATCCCACCACCAAGTTATACAAAGCGGTTCGGTTCGGTTGTAGGCTTACCTGTTCGCTAGAATTGCTAATGAAAGTCTGATTGTCTATGGAGAGATCACACCCGGAAGGGACTTCCTCGCATCCGAGCTCGTTCAAAGCACTCTTAATCAGTTCAGTTTGCTTCAGCATCTTCCTCTCCTGGCATTTCAGCTCGTTGATCTCCTTCTTGGACGAATCGACGCCGTTGATTAGCCTGGAAAGTTCGATGACTGCAATTATTTATTGCAAGAATTTTCGCCGCTTTAGCACACCTGTTGTTGTCGCTGGGCTGAGTTTTACCATTGACGAAGCCCTCGCTGCTGAGAGTGTTGCGTTTTTCTTGGTTCTCTTTAATACTGGTTTCTAATTCTGCTAGTTTGTTTCTGAGCCACTCCACGGTGAGGTTGTCCACCGTCAGTTGGTTGGGCAGCAGCTTCCCGGCGCTATCCTCGACTAAGCTTTCGTCGAAGGTGAACTTCACTGGCTCGGTGGGTGTCGTTCTATAAACAAAACTTAGAAAAATTGGCTTAGGTGTCGGATTCTACCCACTTGTGCTTCTCGGTGAAATCTTTATATTCTTCGCTAGGTTTGATCGCCTCAAGACTCAACTCCACCTTCTTTTGGATCTCGCGGAACTTATCGGCGGTGTAATCGGAACTGTTACTGACTTCTTGCAGGATCTGCTTCCTGGATTACGCGAAATTAGTCGAAAATCGCCAAAATTTCCACACTCACCAGGCGAGGATGAAAGCTTCTTGGAGGGATTGCTGGTGTTCGAGAAGTCCGGGGAGCAGGACCGTCCTGAAGTCCTTTTCGAACTCCACAGCCTCGCACAAGAGGAGGACGTACTCGTTGTGGGTTAAGTGAAGTTTTCTGCAAGCCTTCTGGTACTTGTCTCTAACCTCGTCTAATTTCCTCCCGCCGCGGCCGGCTGCAACAGCACTGCATTAAGTAACTGCGAAATCACCGCCTTTTGGCGATGCCGAGGTGATACTAATTTTAATTTGGTCGATTTTACTATTATTAACACTTGGCTTAGCGCCTCAAGTGAAGGTTAAGTACTCTCTGAGCTGTTTACAGTTTCAGCATTTTTCTCCACTTTCCTTTCAACGCCAGGTCATGGTTCTTATCTCATGGTTTTATTTGTGGATTAATTAGTATAAACAGGATGCATTCGAACGATTTTTTTTAACCGGAGCAATGTAGAAGAACTAGTAACACGACCTACATCTTTTCAAATCCGACTCGGTGATTAGTATTTTCGAAAATAACTCACATTTGACGTAGTGTTCTTCGAACCTGGATCGCATCAGCTTGTACAGTTCTAAATATTTCTGGTATTCGGTCTTCTTCCTATTAACCTCGTCCGAAAGCTGTAACAACAAACAAAATTAATGAATAATAAATAAATAGAATCATCTGTGGCGCAGGGAGCAATGGCGTATTTGACATGGTGAAAAATCCGAAAAAAGGTGGAAGAACTGGACCCTCATCTCCCGAAGTGCTGCAGGTCTATCATATGCGCAGGCGGATGGATTAAAGACGTGGTATAACTCAAACCATATAAAAATTTGGCAAACCATTAGTGCGCGGGTTAATTTTAGTCGGCTTGCATTTTTGCAGTTGATGAGCTAAAAAAAGCTGTGAGCAATCATTTTTAATAAAATATTTTCATAATTTCAGCGTAAGCTGAAATTGCGCTCTGTCGGCTTGCACAATTTATCGCTTGGCATCGGTTTAACTTTTGTTTGGTCATTATGGAAAAACCGGAATTTCCTTTAGCAGGATTAATAGCCCGCGATAGTACCAAGAATTGAGCGATTTGCGATGATGATGGTTCGTGCTGCTGACACCGCAAAGAACGCCACTTGCAACGTCATTACCAAAAAAGCCAATTAAAACCGATAGGTTCTTAATTGGTTTTTATACAGTTTTTCTATCCGAATTTATTAGAGCTCAAAAAATGCGTTTACAATAGCATAATCTACTTTTGTAATTTAAATTTTTTACTTTTACAGTTCAATTAATTTCTATTTCTGCCGCCTCTTGAATCCAGTTTGCCCATTTTTTGTCTTTATTTCATGTGCATTTTTCGATATCTCGATTTTTTTCTTTCTTCATATTATATTATTTCTTAATGTATAGTTTTTGTTATATTTCTTCAAGTTATTGTAAATAAANNGCAAGTCAATGTAATTTATACAAGCTTGACTACACAACCAAATCAGTTTTAAAATTAAAACGAGACATTCATTTTTCCACCATAATTTATGTTTCGTTTGTGTTCCTCTTTCTTCACAATTAATTAATTACTTAATTTTCTTTCAGACATTTCAGAAAATAGATTTTTTTCACATCTTATTTTTGACAAATAATGGAGTTCTTTGATGTGACATCGAGCTTATGAATAAGAATCGATATGGTTGGTGAAATCAACCAGATCTTTGTTTATGTGTCATTTTTTGATGTGATGTTTACTCAGAAAAAAGTTTTCTTTATTTGTCTTTCTGTCATGTTGCATTTTATATTTATGTCGGATCGATGCAGTCCTGAAAGTAACACAGGCTTTGCTTATTTATCAGATCTATTAACAAAAATTATAGATACTGCATTTTTGATCGATCCGATCGATGTAGTTAGGAAAATAAAACAGATACAGTTATTTACCTTAACGTATTCGGGAAATTCCCGATGAACACTTTGAATGCTTATGAGTGCGAATGCGGGAAAATTTCTCCCGAAAAAGTAAAGTACAAGATTTTTTAATAACTTAAAATTATTTTAAAATAAATAATAAACAACTAATTTGATATTTTAGTATTTTACTATTTACTGAGTTGATAGCACTGCTCGCATCTGGCACTGCGTT
>QDEB01092091.1:0-15131 GCA_004193795.1 Asbolus verrucosus | reverse complement strand
ATCCTGTGATAATTGTAGTTATAAAATTTAAATTCGGTATTCGGTACAATCAAGAGATTTTATTTAGTAGTACTTACGTATTAAAATCGTGGGATATTTGA
This sequence comes from Asbolus verrucosus, assembly GCA_004193795.1. Taxonomy (NCBI): domain Eukaryota; kingdom Metazoa; phylum Arthropoda; class Insecta; order Coleoptera; family Tenebrionidae; genus Asbolus; species Asbolus verrucosus. The sequence continues at coordinate 15,030 of QDEB01092091.1, read as the reverse complement.
ATTATTCCGTTTTCGCGGCATGTCAAATCTGTCACTTGCAAGGTTCAAGTCGTCTGTCACGCTCAAAATATGCTCTCCTCCTCATGCTAGAAGGCATGTTTCTCCCAGATTTTTCACTTTCACACACTAAGTAATGGAACGATTGAACTAGATAAATTTTACAATATTTATGTCATTCATAAAATATAAGAATATCTCCATTTGAAATGCAGGCTACCTACTTGTACTACTCGATTTTTGTGATGTTCAATAAAATAGAAGAAAAAAATGATTTGAGTTACTGGTAGTGGAAAAAATAGTATATAAACCACGGTAGAGAAGACTATTATAGCTTCGGGACCTTAAATCCCGAGCCGCGGCTCGGGATTTAATCTTGGTGCCTCAGCTATAATAATCGTCTTCTCTACCTTGGTTTATAATATACTATTAAATTATAGTGACTGGAACTTTTGGCTATGAAGCTGAACATCACCCAAACCTACATAATTTAAAGAACAATACAATTAAACAAAGAGTGTTTGATTAATAAGCATACGAAGAAGAAACGCAAATGAGTAATTCACATTTGTGATTTAGCTGTTAAAATCAGTTTCAAATTCGTACAGTGCGGTGCTAGTTTTAAAATTGGCGCCAACATATTCATCCATACAGCAGCGCCCAGCGGGGATTACTGCAAACAACCGAATCGGCAGGCTATGAAATACATCGAATAGGCGATGTTCCTTACAAATTTTTATTACTTCTTTTGAATATCAAATTTCTTATGTTGTAGAAATGCACAAAAAATGATCAAAAACATATCCATTAATCCAAATTGGCGCTTTTGACAAATTACATCAATTAGCCTATTTTAATATATACATCGCCTAATTCTAGCCTTTTTACTTAAAACTTCATAAAAGAAACAGACACAAAACAGAATGAAAGAAAATGTACATGAACAGCTGAATAACTGTCGAGTAGTTTGGTTGTTTGATATAAGTTTCAAATTAAACAACAAAAAATATTTTTATGCTTTATCCTCGGCGACTCCCATCAACACGACATTAGATCACTGAGACAGCAAAATTACAAATTAAAATGTTCGGGAGAAATTTAAATTTACAAAACCGAACGATATGCAGCCAATATCTTGAAAATGCTCTGTTTCATTTTACATCACGCTCTTCATTAAGCTTCTGGTGAGTATCTACCTACAATTGATTATCGATTACCGAATATTTTTACCAATCGGGCTCTTAGGGGTTTTGCAATTGAAATTAAAAATGAATTTAGGCTAAGCCGTAATGACGACAAGGGACATCGTGTTTGGAACATTTAAATGACTTAATCTCTTTATTGAAATCGTTTTTCATATCTGTTTGTAACATAATTAGATAATTACCAATGAATTAATAAAATTCCATAATTACTTGTTGTCCAATGAGGTGCAAGATTACGTACGTCACGCGTAATGTAAAATGTAAATAGCTGCTTATCTTATTTATCTGCAGTTTTTTTAATTAAGAATTAAAATTACAACGTTCAACTTTCAGGTAACCAGCTTGCCTCCAAGCAAGCATACGTACAAAACTTTCATTAAATTAGCAACTTACACTATTTATTTTATCACTAAACCTAAACGACCACTAAACTAAGAACCGAAGCGTGGTTGAAGCTTCTGCGCTCGTTACGGCGCAGGTAGCAAAGGAATGCTCATGCGCAACTATAAATAATGATTAAAATTGGCCAATCAGCAACGGTCCTATTGAAAGCTTTTTCATTTAAAAATATAGTAGGCCAAAAATGGTTTTCTTTAATCGAATTGTAGATATGTAAACGAAAACAAGTTGTTGATATGGTTTATTTTTTGTGTTTATTTCATGTCAGGGATTTTTTTTGTGTTTAATTTTGGATAGCAATGAACAGGAAACATTACAAATTATTTTTGATACATACAGTTTATTAAAAGAAAAAATACAGTTCTTGTGGCCAGGAACAAATATAATGATTAATATTTTTCTCTGCGAATTATTAGATTACACTATGATAAATATAATAATTACAAATACAGAAAATATCACTTTTTACATCATATTTGCAACCTCGATCGCTAAATTAAAATTTAAAAAAGTCGAACGTAAAAATTACATTAAAAAATACTTAATAGAAATTTTGTATACAACCACTACTACATAACAGAGCAAATAAAATCGCTTCCGCTGGCAAAAAACTCCAAAATCATTACAATAAATACCTATCAGCAGTAATACATGTAACACGTTATAAGGTACATAAATTCATTAGACAAAATGAGTATATGAATATTAATAAACATAGAGAAATACGTCTTGGTAAATATCTATACATTCACGTTAGTGAAATAAATTTAAAAAGTGTGAGCATTTCTGCAGACTCCACAACCTAAAGCAAATTCTTCTCCAGTTGGTGGATGCTTAACATGTAGCGGACATTCATCGCCATCCAGCTGCTTGGCTTTAGGACCTACAATACATCAACAGTACAGTCTTACATCTCGACAAAATCGATGCATACCAGCTGGACAATTCGGTAATTCGCTTTTTGAGAGATTCGTGACCCTCTGAAAATCATCGTGGCAAGGATTACAAAAGTGGGTGGTCCCAAAACAGAAAAAGACTGCGACCGAACAGCAATAACGACACTTGTATTCGAGAAAATCAGTGCCGTGCTTGGGACACATTTGCGCCCTTGCCACATCAGAACAGCCTCCACATACGAGTTCCGTGGGGTCATAGTTCTCCCCCACTTCTGCATCGCACCGTGCTTCGCCACCATAATAAGCCTAAAACAGAATGAAAGCAACATTGCAATTTCAGCCATTGCATAAGATTTTACTTTATTGCATTTGTAGCAGACGTAATATGCGTATCGATCCATGGCGTAAGAAGCGGGATCGTTGTAAAAACGTGCACCTGGAGTTACGATAGCTTCAACAGTGTGCAAACCTTCATACTCCAGCCTCATTAGAGCTTTTCTTTTCACATCCTTATACAACTCTCGCACGGGAGTTAGCAATTCTTCCAGTGTGGGATGAATCATGTCATCCTAAGCAGTGACTGATTAACAAACGGTGATTCCACTAAGAAACCGGACTTACTTTACAAATCGGACAGAGCGAAAACGAGAACGTGATTCTTGGCCCGGCCCAACGCTTCATCAAAACAGCCTTACAGCAATGCAAATGGAACACGTGACCACATTTTAGCTGAATCGCCGGGGCGCAAGACAGGGCTTCCGTGAAGCAGATCATGCACATATCGTCCGCATCCTGCCTCAGATTCGGATCGTTCGAACAGCCGTGCAGACAAGGAAGACAAACCGCCTCTCCTATGATGCCTCCGCACATGTGACCGCAGTTCAGCAATTTCGGACACGCGGTTCTGCCGTATTCCTGACACTCATGGTCGGCACAAACATTTCCGATGGCCAATAAGCCAGAACTGCCAGTGGCTCCGCAAAAACGGCACACCCCGCTCATGCCAGCTCCTTTGGTGCGAGCGCCGCCGTCGCGGTACTCTATGAGGGCTTTTAGGGTCCGAGCGTCGGCCAAGGCCAACAACCAGAACAATTTGGTACGGCCGCAGCCTTCGTGTAGCTCCACCTTGATCGCTTCTTCTTCTTCTTTGCAGACCTTTTAAATTAAAAATCATGTGACGTTCATAATTTGTAAATAATAAAGACCTGTCTTTGGTGGTTTCTTGTTTTTCTGTGCAAGTGTAAGAAACGATCGCAATCTGCACACAGGTTACCACACGTGCCACACTGGATCACCGCGTTTGTTTCTCCATCATCGTGATTGGTGCAAGTGGGTCTTGGGGGCGCCGGCTGACCGTCAGCATTGCTCCATTGTCCAGACGATAATCTGTCCACATGATCCTTATCTAAAACACAAAGTGACGCGAGAGCCAGCCATAGAGTTGGAGTTCTTAAACAAGTGGTCGGAATCCTTTGCTCCTCGCTGAGCTGAGTGAGGTGCAGAATGTTCTCTGCTATTGCGCCTTTTGTAACGTTGGCCCAAGCTTCGGATAACTTTCCCTAAAATTTTCGAAGTGAGCTTTCCGCAATCACAAAACGAAGACTTACAGCGGCCATGTCTTTGATCAAATGAACAATAACTTCGGCGAGTTTCCTGTTCACGCATCCACGCAACCACCAGCGCTTTCCCAAATTATCTTTCGGGTGTATGGAAGTGGCCAAAGTGACTGTATTGATTTCTTTAGGCGCACCGCTGCCTCCAGATTTGCCCTTAACTTTCACTTGAACTGTTAAAGCTTTCGCTATAACGCTGAGAAAAACGTCCAGGATTCCAGCTTTGCACATGTCGAATTTCACCGTCGAGGAACCTCTGTAAGTTGCCGAGACGATGCTGAAATCCTTCGGGGGGAGATTAGTAATGCCCATGACCTTCGCAAACGTATCTGGCGCTACTTCTGGTAGTATTCTTCTCAGTAGTGAAGTAACCTACAAGATGCTTGTTGGAGAAAAATATTCTCAATTAAACCATCATCGTCGAATCAACCTGTCTCTGAACACGAGCACTTCCGGTGTGCAGCAGACTTAGCAAATCGCCGAGGAGACCCCCTTGATGCGACAAATAAGCTCTTCCTACTGAGCTTCCAGACAAAGCGAGAACCATCGACAACATTTCAAAACAGTAGGTGTCTGAATTTTTTGTCACGTCTTGGCTGAGACCACTATTGGAGAGTCCGTTGCTTGAACACAGTATAAGCTCCCACTCATCGCGAACCCGTTCAGTCTCTTTTCGTATTGCTTGTACAATATGAACTATAACCTAAGCACAGGAACATTAAAGATATTTATTCTATCATATTACTTCAGGTGAACGTCAATTCGGCACCATGTTAAGGTGCTGTCAAATTGTACAGCTCGGCCTAAAGTAATGTAAAAACAACAAAATAAGACTAACAACATCGGCATTATTTGTTTATCTAGGAATCAATTGTTACGAACCTGCTTTTGTAAATGAGTAAGTTTACTTCTGCTAAATAAAATTCCGACCATATGCTCTCTCAAGTCATTGCTTTCTTCCAACGGTTCCAAACTTTCGCTGGCCGACACTGAACCGCTGTCGTTTAAATTCTGACCCTCTTCGCCTTGTAGAAGTTTGCCGAAAACTTGAGAGGTTATTAACCTGAACACTCTAAGAGTTTCAGCTTCGCAGTTTCGTTGCTGAATAGTCGCTGCGTTGTATTGTTTGCCCACTTTAAGAGATTCACCTTCTATTTGTCCCAAAACGCGAATCTGTCTAACTCGAACAGAATTATCGGGCCCTTTTAACTCTAAACGTATGACACTATCGACTGATTCTTCAAAAAACAAAGACGAAATAATTTTAATTTTGAAACTATTTGTGAGATAATTACCTGTTATCGGGCAATTTACCCAACCACCTAAAAGCCTAATTTCTACTTCGACGGTGCGTAATTTAATTAATTCGTCCGTGTTGGGGCCCGAGTAAAACGAAATACTGGATACTTTATTCTGCAGATAGTTATATAATTAGATGTTCAGATAAAAAAATCAAATAAACTTACACCCAGATCGCGGCAATTGTCTACGTGAACACATATCAAGGTTGGATGATGATTTTGAGCACACACTATAGTTAAGCTCTTGGTTTTGTTACGATCCTCATCCCCTGACTCCCAAAATGTTTCGGTCGAACCATCTGTCAAACTTCCGATCATTGCTTGACGACTCGAAGCTTTTATCTCGACGGACCCTGTGAGATCTTTTAAACATTCAACAGAACATGTAACTTGATTTAGAACACTTTGGTGGCTTTCATGCATTGAAATTGTACAATCTTCCATCTCTTCACTGCGCGACAGAATTTTACTAATATTGCTAAAAACCTATTGAAATTTACAGTGATGAATATACCGTTTAATTATAACCGAATTACTTGAGATCTGTGTAGGAACGAATGGTCAGTGGAGGCGAATCTTAAACCCCAGCAACGAACCGCCATTTGCTGTAGAGAAGAACCCATCGGCAGTAATACCATCAGATCGGCGATTGTTTGTAAAAGTGCGTGAAACGTGCTGGGAAGAGGATGGACGGCATCGCCTGCTATGGTAATATCAGACAACGGGTGTTCGCACACATTTAAATCCTAAAAGACAAATCTTGTCACAATGAAAAGCAACAGATGGGAAAACACTGACCTGTTCGTCGATCTTTTTTGAAGGTCTGTTATCATCGTCGGTTTCCGTTTCGATATCGGCCGGAGTCAAAGAAGTTACAAACCACCACAGCAGATCGTGTAAGCAAATCGGCTGAGTAACAGATTTCAACAACCAGTTTAGAGCTTGCATTGCGTAAACTCTGCACATGGCTTTTCTGAAATATTTTTCAATTAGCAACGTTTTACTTCCGACAAGAATTTCAGTACCTAAGAGCTTGTTTCATTGCTAACTGAAGCGACTCCAAGTCATGTTGTTGTAACAAGAACTGCATAACAGGACGTTGCAGTAGTATCAAACCATCGGTGTGATCAGTGGCGTTTCCTTCATTTTTGACAATGGCAGAGGTGTCCATTTTTGGTATCAATTTTTGAAGAGCATTCGACGGATTACAGAGTAACGATGAACCTCCTTCTGAAATAATTCCATTACTGAATGAACCACTGTTCTCGATCATTTTTAACAAAGTTTCTTACTTCATTTAAACGTACAAAAAAGTAAAAATTATTTGAAGACACAGTAAATAAAAAATCAGAATAATAAAGACTTTTTACGCACCATTGGCGATTTCGCTGCTGCTGTTGTTTCTTTTTCTCAACATGATGACTCTGCCATCAAGCCCTGTTTTAGACCACGGAATTCCATTAGTACCCATGGAGACAGATCTATGAAACCTCAAACCTTTACTACTGTCAGAATCGTTATCTGATACCGTAACTTCTGAAAGCGGCTGTAAAATAATTTCGTTAAAATTCATTCATAATAAACAGACGCTGAACTCCATCATCTTTTCAATATACTCACCCTTTGTCCTGGAGAGGTTTCATGTAAACTCTGCTGCCGCAAAACTTTTTCGTAAAATTCCGGCTCATTAGGTATCAAATTTGCTCCCAACGCTTGAAGACACTGAAACGGCGGCACAGGACTAAAAGGACCTGCACAATCAGGCGGTGAGTTATTCTCGGAAACCGACGGCATAACACTGGAAGAAGGTCTTCTTTGACGACTTATCACTGCATCAGCAGAACTGGCGAGATCTAGGAGGAACATTGCGTTATTTTTCATAATGACGTGAGGTTCTAAACCTGGGGAAGTTGATGGTGATGACAAAGGTTTAACGTACACGCTTTTTCTCCGATTCAAACTTTTCGTTTTGTTATTTTGCTGCTTGCCGCCTCTGTTCATTTTCACGTATTTTTCACGACAACCTTCGCACAAGAGGTACCATGAGCTGTTCGCTGAATTGTTATTAAGTTAAATTAATGCAGTTAATGTGGAGTTAACGTTAACTTACGTATGCCACCATCACCGCAATTTCCAGCCCAACCCAGACAATAATTGCCTCCAGAATTGTATCCTTTCCCTCCCGCGTGCTGACCGCATCCAGGGTGAGACTGATGCATGTGATAAGTCACTGGGTGCGGGAAAACTTCCCCACAAAGCTCACATAAAGTTTCTGCGTTGGCAGAATGTAAATAACTGGAGAGCCCAATATCTTCTACAAAAAGGAAACCGGACAATAAAATTTGCTTGACAAGTTAATGAACCTTACCCAAATAATTTCTGGGTAAAATTTTCTTTTTTCTACTCTTTTTACTATCTTTGTCGATGGTGGCATTTTTATCTTTGCTGTCATTTTTGCCAATACCAATTTTCTCACTTTTCTTAACCTTGTTTTGAACAGGACTTGCCGCCACCATTTCATGGGATATAGCTTGAAGACAATTTGTTGTCAATTCTTCCCAAAGAAAAACAAGTGATTTCAGTGCAGGTGGCAACACTGATATCGTGTGATACCCGTAGCCATCTCCACCGCTGAATTTTTCTCCAGTTTCTTCATTTATTATAGAATTTTGATACTTGCTTGGTCTCTTGCGGTTGGCACTAGCATTAGCTGCTGATCTTGTCAACGATTCCAGGGTTGACGGTTGTATGTGAAGATAGGTCCCTGCATTGCTCACTTCAACCGAGTGCCTTTGCCTCGCCTTTTCTTCTTTGGACAATTCTTGACGTCGCTTATCGACAGGAATTTCTTGCTGACGCGTTACGACCAGAGCTCCTTGTTTTGGAAGAGTCGGGTGGAATTTCAAAAACGACGCGCAAGCCATGGCATCATGAACAACACCTGAATCAACCACAGCTGATGGTAGTTATTAACAGTTTTGCCAAATTTACCTTCATGCCACAGAAAAGCTGCGAAAACCGCCCTCAGCGATTCGGCAACTGACGGACTCATCGCTTGCTTGGCAGGCTCTGAGCCATGATAATTAACCTTAGAACTGGTTGGAAGCTGCTGCAATGTGGCTGGAGATATGGCTCTTTTAGGTCTCGTTTTTCCGGTCGCTCTATCTATTCGTGAAATTTTTTGGGGCATCCGTTCATCTTTACTTCCGCTTCCGATGGAAAAGTGGCCCTTAATCGACGGATTGCTGCTATTTTCCGGAGAAGTCTGCGTTCCAGTCTGAGTCAGTTTCTTAGAGCTGTGTTCCGAATCCTAAACAGTATTACACAGGGTGAAGGAATTATCTGGAAAGGGGTGTGAAGAGACTTACAGTGTTTTCCTTTTTGTTTGGTGTATGTGGTGGACTAGTTTCTGAACGAGTGTGTAAGGAACTGCCACTTGGACTGGGAGACAGGTCACGTGGTTGTGTTGCTTGACTTGGTGACTGAGATAGGTCGCGAGTGATACTACTCACCAAAGCGCTCGTATCGGACTGATTTGAACCTCTTCGTGCCAGAAATTCTTGGCCCGTTCCCGACACTATCGAAAATTGACAGTTCAGGGGTAAATCACAGTTTCAATAAAAAAAAATGCTGATTTACCTAAAGGGGACATACCAATACTGCGGGGTGAACCAAAAGCTTGCGGACTACTGCTTGTGCTGTCATGGAGAATGTTACTTCTAGCTACAAAATATTTTTTCCGTTTCATTTGGGTCATTATAAAATGTATTCCTACTAATGCAGTGTTTGTACTTGAAGAAGTTGATTATTAAAATACAAAGCCCAAATTTACATCAGCTATGGCATTCATTAATACCGGGTGGTTCAATGTAAATAAATCACCTTTATAATTTTTTTCGCAGTTTTTGCAACTTCATATTCAACACTATTCATTATAATAATCGTTAATTTGTAAACCTGCGGACAGAAAATTATAAAGGTTATTTGTTAAAGAAACTTAAAATATCACCTACTCTGTACCATTATATACACTAGGTGTCTGCTGTTACTTGCTAACAAGTATGAGATTAAAGTCGATGACTTTTCATTACCTTCAAACATCAACATTATTTTATTATTGCAGAATGAGAAACTGAATTACGGCATTATTAGACAGAGATGGGCGGCGTTTCGATATGCACCAAGCACCAATCTATGTGGTGGAAGTAAGTATGTAGTTACATTCGTTACTACGCATACCACGTGATATAACCTTAACAGTGCGAGAACTCTTTCGACTGACTAAATATCCTCATCATTGTTAAGTTTTACACAAAAAAAGAGTAAGCTGCACTTACGAGTATTTTATGTGCATGCAGTATTAGCAAATTCAATTATAAAGCATTCTTCTTGGAAAAAGTGCTGTCCAAAATAGTAATCAAACACAGAGCTAATGTCTCAACCGGAAGCAGACATAAATTTGATTCGCAATACCTGACTCCACGTTGATCAGGTAAAAAAATGCGCAGTAACGGATATGTTTGTTACACTTTTCTTTTTTTCTCTTCTATTTTTGCTTCGTACAAGAAGTGCTTATTTTAAGTGGCAATATGTCTAAATACTATAAAACTTCACGAAATTTGTTCGTGGGCAACTGTCTGCTGAAGGTATATTACAACAATTTTACAGAGAGGGTTCATACATAAAATGTAGGACCAGTAACAATCATGCAGGGAAGAGAACAGTGTCTGTAGGTATGTAACTGGATACCTTCAATGGGCCTTAAGATCATACTCTGTACAGCATGGTTATGACCAACTGAGCAGACAACCTCTTGTCGTTCTGTGGCTAATTAAGAAAGAAAAACAAACATGTCTATACTAACACACCACAACAGTAATTTACTGTTAATTTTCAGTCTGTACGAAACAATCAGGCACTTACATGGAATGGGCACGGGACTTGAGCTCCGACTCATGGGTTTCGGGGACAGATGCCCGCCTCTTGGACTCTGGGATCGTTTGGGGGTCCCCGGTGGAGTAATTCCGTTACCATTTGCGCCATGCTCTCCATACAACTTGTGATCCTTTGATGATGTTCCAGTGATATCGTATGAATTCTCGCTAAAAAGTAAATTATAGTTTACTTTAAAATGATGCTAAACCCATTACATTTTGCCATCGTCTCCCTTAAACCATTTAGGAAGACTGCTTAATTTGCCGTCTCTTCTCTCCCTCTTTGGAATTTTAGGAGACTCCGGTTTCACACTATCCCCAAATACAAATGGATTCGTCGACACGTTATCAGTTTTAGGAGTCACCACCGAATTTTGCAACGACTGAGATGCGAAAGAAAAATTCGGCTCTGGTGGATTTGGAGCTGCATTGTACGAAAAGTCGAAGCCTTTTTTGCAAAGTCGCAGCGGTTCAGATTCTGTGGAAACTTGAGGTACTGCATCTTTGTCGGTTCCGCTGACATTTCCCAAATAAAGAACATTATTGGGACCGATCGCCAACGACCACGCTTCATGGTCTGTATTAAAACAATATTTATCAGTTGTAGTTTTGTCTAATAAAACCCAATAACCATCAGGATTAACAGTGTAATCTACGACTCCAATGCGGTTTCCCAGAACCAGCATTCCAACAGGTGGAGCTTTCAAGCTGGGACGACTGCGGATGTTGTGGCCTGACGCTCCGCATTTTATCACTTGGTAATTACTAGCAGAACCGCTGGACACTTTGTGCCTAAAATTTCTCATGATTTAATAAAAACAAAAAGTGTAACGCAAACCTGTCATGAATTTCCGGTAATTTTCTCATTATCGTGTCATTAATCACTTGATCTAAGATCGACTTCGGTTCCTCAACCGGCAACAAAAGTGTCTTCCCCAAATGTTGATTGTATTGCAAACACCAAGCCTCAATCAGACTGGTATTGCAATACTGTTTAATAGTGTCCGCAGAAAGTCTCAGCCAAACTCCATCATCGTTGTGTATCTGCATGTTAAAATTAATACAATAAATTCAGATAATGATAATTCATTTACCTCATCAATGAAAGCTATTGTTCCGTTTACATGGACTATACCTATTTGTTCACTTTGCAAAGAAGGATGAGCTCGAATTCTCAAACCTGCTGAATTCCTTGCGACGAATTTTCTTAATTTACTCGGCTGATAAATCGATTTTTTCGCCGTAATTTGACTTGGAGGCGTCATTCCCTGCGGAGGTTCCTTGACTTCCACCTTGAAAGCCTCTTCCATATCATATCCATCAATATTGACAACGATAGAATAAAATCCGACGGATGCGGGTGTCCAGGTGGCACTATAAGTACCATCACTGTTATGTCTCACCAACATATTTTCACTGGATCTTTTGACGGGGGGACATGCGTATCTTAACTCCTCAAAAGAATAATTCTGGTAGGTCTACAAAATTAAGTGCAACATAATATCATATTTCATTAGGAAATATAATGATAACCTTCATTACACTTATCGAATGGAAACACATTTTGTCTCTGATGGTAGGTTCATATGGGTTGTATAATGGTGGTGGCGGCAGACCTCCAAATGTTAAAGGATCTGGCTGGATCACTCTGGGTATTTTTCTGCCAGCGTCACATTCTCCCAATTCTTTTTTATCGATTGGAATAGCTTTTACTTCCACCTAAATTAAATTTATTTCTATGTTACAGTTCAATGGTTGGAACCAGGAACGCCTTCATCTATGAATATATATTTTAACAGAACAAACCTTACAGAAAAACTGTAAGAATACACACTTAAAAAATTAAGTTCAATGACGTTTTTTGATGTAATAATAATTTATTATTATTGATATGAATATCACTTTCAGTTTGAAATAACAAAGTTCAAATGTGCTAAGGTTTGTTTTCTCAAAAATAACATCCATCGAGGTGTCGATGTCCTGTAGAAACTTACCTTCATATTTGATACATTTACTAAATCGGAGTACTGGTCTCGAGTGAGAACTGTGATAATTGCTGGCCATCCACATCGTAGTTCTTCTCTGGAATAAAGAACTTGACATTTTGAAGGATCTACCCTGCTGCCAGGTTGCAGCCACTGGGCTAAACGACCTCCGCTAGACCCAGCCACGCAACTTACAAAGTCTCGGAGAAAGAGTCTTTCGTTAGAATGGATACTGAAAAAAAACGTGCTTTCAACACTTGGTGAGAGAGAGTCTGATAAATTATTCTCTACAAAATTATCAGCATGTCTCAAAACACACATTATATTCATAAATTAAACAAAATACTCAATTATTCGTTGTTAACTAAGAATTTATTAATTATCTCAGAATTAATTGTTAACCAGAGATAAAATACCTTTGAGCTACATAAAATGTTCAATAAGCATAATCGTTCAACATTAAAAAAAAACTGCTATTTGATCAAACAGTTTCAACTTGAAATTCTCAATATTTGGCGTCACATTTTTGTTGTTTTCTTTTTTATTTAATTATTTATATTGCATGGAAAGATAAATATGGTTGAAGTAACTTTTAATTGGTGTAAAATNNGATTGAGCAAGAAGTGCTGCATAACGAATCATTATCAAATTTCTTTCTTCGAACATGGATATTTGTCAACGGCAAGGTTTTGAAATGTTATCAGGGATAATGGTTCATTTTCCACATCTATGATCTCTCCCTTTTCGAAATGATATTGCCCAATCGTACACCCTTGCTAATGGCAAGCATTATTCATTCCCAAACTGTGTTCGAAGCCTGGTCGAAATTTCAAAAGGCTTGATCCCTTCATTCGAGGGAAATTTGATAATGATTCGTTGTACAACACTGCTCGGCATTTCTTGCTCAGGCATCGCGATAAGGACTGACTGATGAGCTGGAGAATCCCTAGATGTCTTAACTTGTCAAAGTACGGTTGGTTAGGGCAAGAAAGGGAACTAAATTTTCATTTATGTTTGAACCACCTTCGTACTCTACTGAAAATTGTTTTCGCATTCTCTCCTTATTTCTGTTAAAATTGTTACAAATGTAATATCTAGTTTACAAATCATTTATAAGTAAAAGTCAATTATTACTTTATACTTATTTTACTTATTAATGGTTCTTTTGTTTGTTTATATGTGAAACAAAAACGTTTACTATTAATTTTTTTGCTCTGTACCATAGTTTTAACGATTTAAAAACAGAAAAATGAAATTTACAAGTAACTAATAATAATGAAGTGCGGAGATATAAGTATTTTGGCAAAAACATGCCTACATAAATTGGCAAAAATACCCATTTAAAAACGGTTGCCAAAATATTGTTAATTAGAATATTCATTCGACCCAATCATACGCATTTATAGTTTAAAATTTTGGTTTTAATTTGGTTCTCCAACGTCATTAAAAAAGTTCACCATAAAACTGATTCTTAATCGGCTTAATATAAAAGTTAACATCACTCTAAATTATCTATATTTTATAGAAGATGCCTCCTGCAAAAGTTGTACTTAAGTAATGCTGCGTACTTCTGTAAAAACTGGTAAGATTGGAAGTGCTTTATTATGTAAAGGATTTCTTTTACATGTCACACTCCATTAGTTTTGCAAATATAAACGTCAAGAAATTTTGGAAGAAGATGGAAAGGCAAAATTGAAATTTAGAAACAGCAAAAAGAAATAAATTAGTTGAGCTTTCCTCAGTGGAAACGTTATACGATCTAAGTTTTAAAATTAACAATATGTTGTGTTGTAGAAGTGGATAAATTTATTTTTCTATTTTTTTTTTNNTTCCGAGTAACGACCCCAACTCTATTGTAAACAGAACTTTTGCAGGCGGCATCTCCCTCAATAAATTATCATGAATAGAATAAAATTCAATTTTAGGGTGGCTAAAGCGAACACAGATGTGTGTATGGCGTTTCCATATTTTTGTATTTCCTCGTGTAAGAACTGGTTAGTATACTGAACTGTTATTACTTTTTTTTTCAGATATAGTCTATAATAAAAGGGATGTTTGTTCATATTTAAGAGGTCATTTTAAACGCATTATTAAAAAATGTGGGTAACAGTTTTTACAATGAAGGAAAATTGATGCATCAGTTAAGACCAAATATTAAACTGCATAATTAATTTATCATCCTAATGTCATAATAAAATTGCAGCGGCAGATCAAACTGTAACACATGAAGGAATCTTTTTTATTGAAGTTATTATATACCATAACAACACCTTTTCAATTTAAAACATGTAAAATTTATTATAATCTTATTTTTATTTAAAATACATACTATCCATTTACAATTTTTGCAAATATTTAATTTTTGATTTTTTTATACCGGTCTTTCGTAGCCTAAAAAACACTTTTTTTTTCAAATTTAACAACATGATAACATTATTACCGAAGTAATTCCTGTAACTACCTCTCCATATGGTGACAATAACGTAAACTCTAGGAATTTTCTTATTTTAACTTTTTTTGTTTTACCTGGGGAACACCTGCGATTTGCTGTCGTTAAAGTTTTCAGGGCTTCAAGTATGTTTAGCTTAGGTCAAGGATTTTCTTAATTTTCTTAGAAGGGTTAGCAGGTGGTAAAGGATTAGAAGTCCTTTTGAATTTTTTTGCAAAAGTATGGAAATACAAGATTTTCATAAAATCTAT
>QDEB01092022.1:3021-13084 GCA_004193795.1 Asbolus verrucosus | reverse complement strand
TGTTGAAAGCCCGGAGTATGGAAAATGTTCGGGTATAAAGTGATAAAGATTTTCCGAATAGACTTCTACTAGCCGAAGATCGAAGCATGATAGAAATGGTACGAAAATTAATTTACAATATTCAAAATGAATCTTAAGAAAAGAGCATATCTTAATGTTGATGAGGAACTGAATAATACTCAACTTAGGAGTGGTACAGTTGTGTTGTAAAGAATATAATATTCAAAAAGTTTAGTCACACAGGAAGGACTGCGTAAGAGACATTGAAAATAGAAGAATACAGAATCAAGCTAAAATTCAAAAAGAAAATAAAACAAAAAAATCCTAAACAATCTAAAAGATTATTACTGACTCAACCATGACATAGGGATCTGAAAATTGACACGTACGTGAGAAGAACAGAGGCTGGAAATAGTAGAAATGGATTTCTTATCGTGGAATATGTAACGAAGAAAAAATAAAACAGAAAAAGTTGCTAGTTTCTCTATTTATTTATATGTTCAGAATTCATAGACAAACTTCAAGGTCAAGTGACAACTTAGGTTATCAGTAGCATAATTTTTATCCAGATAAATAAGTAAAAGATGCAATATAGGAAATAGGAAATCGATTTTTAACCTATTTTTGATAACATTGCTATTAAAACGTAATAAAAGTGGAATGATACGAAACTAAAAAGTATTGTTTCGAAAAAATTATGACAAAAATTAAATCATTCTTCCACAAAGACGGTATAAGGATCAAACATTGGTATAATTATGAAGATGTAGTTGCATACTTAAATACTAATATAGTTATTATTATGTAATACTAGTTCTGAATATCCGACGGTATAACATGTATTATTTGCTCAATAAAATATTGTAAATATGTCTTAACTATGTACCTGTAGGTATATGACTTAATTAACTTAATTCACTTTCTTTTATTCAAAGAATATACGTAATTATGTGTACAAATATACATGAAAATATTTATTTAAAAAAATATGAGGCGTTATGTATTACTAAAAATATTTTATTAAAAAAATTATAAAAACAAGTGTAGCTAAAATAATGTCTATATGTCATCTTATAATCCAAAAAAAAACTAAAGATGTTAAAAATAGCAAAAAAATACAAAAGCAGTCCTATAAGCTAGAAGGAGAGGGGTAACAAGTAAACTTGACAAATGAAGTAGTAACAACATAGCTAGAGAATCACTGCTTTAAAATAATAAGAGGTAAATTTTTACATCGTTTCACTATATATTAACAAATACTAGAGAGAGAGTACAAATCTCAGAGACCTCTTTTGCAAATATTTGAAATATAAATATAAAATACTGTATGTCACTAAAATTTCGAAAGACTGGCTACTGAAGCGCAACTTATTATGTCCAACTCGGATGGAATCTCGAGAATTCTGAAGATAATTTCATAAGATATAGTCTATGCAGGTATAGATATAAATTATATCTTGGCATCTTCCCACCGTTGCGATAAAGCTGCCACTATTTCAAATGTATTTTTTTTTAAAGCAAAGAAACGAATAAAAACAAAGTTACAAAAAGATTGAATTAAAGACAAATTTTTATTCCATAATGTAAATACCAACTGTTTATGTACGTGATAGTGACGTGCAGAATGAACAAAAATACTTTTCTTTGGAATGAAATGTGGAAATGCTTTCACAATAAAATATGCACAAGTTAAAGAGTTATTTAAACTTAATAGTTAATGGGCAACTTTACATGAATTAGTTATTTGCATACAGATAAGTTAAAAATTATTGAGTGAGGGTCAATAAAATTCAGGAAGAAAAAATTTTCTTTTATTATTCTCCATTTAGTGATTTTAATAAAGTAATGCTTAAATTTAACTTTTCATTTTTCGGCTTTAATCCTATCAAAAACTACTGTGAACAAGAAATATGTGAAAAATTCTTTTTTAAGGAAAAATAAAATAGAAGAAGGTACATAACAGCTTGAAAAATGGAATCGAAAAGCATGATAAATAAAGAAAAAATGAAGGTTCATCCTCAACAAAAGTACAGTCTACTGGGAAGTTTATTTTTTTGGTAAAATGTAAGCTGAATTGCTAAGCATTTGTGGAAATATTAAAACGTTTCAGCTGGACGATTCCAATATTCAAAAAAGGTTTAAAAAAGGAGTTGTCAGAGGAAGATCTTTATCAAACACTTAGGGAACATGAATCCAATAGACTGGCGAAAAAACTCGAAAAAGCCTGGGACGATCAACTGAAACAAAACCTAAAACCATCATTGTGGAAAGCAATTTGGAAAATTTTTAAGTGGGACATCTCCCTAAGCATGGCTCTTTATTTTTTTATAGAATTCATATTAAAGTAATGTATAATTTTTAGTAAAAAACAAATGTCAAAACTGTTTATTCCAGAATTTCTCGTCCTTTGGCTTTAGGAAAGTTAATGGGCTACTATTCCCCTGATCAAACAGATACGTCTAAAGGCGACACAATTATATATGCATTTCTTATAATAGTGGCTAGTTTTGGAGACGCAGTATTAGGCCATGCTTACATAATGCATTTTCAACAAATGTCAATTAAAGTTAGAGTAGCATGCTCTTCGTTAATATACCGAAAAGCTTTGAGGCTGAGCAAAAGTGCTTTAAGTCAGACCACTGTAGGACATATTATCAATCTGTTATCCAACGACATGCAAGAATTAGTTAATTTCTGGGGACTTTTTCATGCCGTTTGGGCCTCGCCTCCTGAAGCGGTTATTATACTCTGTTTACTTTATCTCATCTCAGGACCAACAGCTTTAGTCGGAATAATTTTCTTAGTGGTGCTTATTCCCCTCCAGTGTAAGTTTAAATATTGATAAAAGCCAGTTGCTCACTTTTATTTATTTCCAGTGTTTATGAGTAAAAAATCATCTGTTTATAGACTAAAAATTGCTCTAAAAGCAGATGAACGAATTCGTTACATGAATGAAATAATTTCAGGAATACAAGTCATTAAGGTCTATACTTGGGAAATACCATTCATTAAATTAATAGACTCTATTAGAAGGTAAATGTGACGGCAAAATTTGGTAATAGTCCTAATGGAAGATTTTACAGAAAAGAGGTCAAATTGATTAAAATCGCCAACTATCTCGATGCATTGACGAATTCGTTCGCTTTCTTCATCGACCGAACCGCAATATTTTTGTGCATTTTAACATATGTTTTGACAGGAAACAGACCAAATGCCCAATATGTGTTTGTTGTTTGTTCTTTCTATGACATGTTAATGGATTCGGTTTCAATGTATCTTCCAGATGCCGTGTCTGGAATTCTGCAGGCTAATGTGGCGGTAAAAAGATTTGAAAATTTTTTAAATTTAGATGAAATCCAAAATAACACTAAAACGACCAATCGAAATGGGATAAATATAGAAAACGCTACTGCAAAATGGTCCCAAGACTCTATACAAAATACATTAAGCGATATCAATTTTGAAGCAAAACCAAACGAAATAGTTGCAATAATTGGACCCATTGGTAGCGGAAAATCGAGTCTTCTGCAACTGTGCCTTAGCGAAATACCTCTGGTTAAAGGTTCTGTCATAATCGGAGGTAGAATATCCTACGCAAATCAAGAACCGTGGTTGTTCGCTGGTACCATTAAACAAAATATACTTTTTGGGCAGCCAATGGTTAGAGAAAAATATCGAGAAGTCATCAAAATTTGTGCCTTGGAAGAAGACGTCGCCCAGTTTCCTTACGGTGACAACACTATTGTTGGCGAACGTGGGATTCTGTTAAGTGGTGGTCAAAAAGCTCGAATAAATTTGGCTAGAGCCATTTACAAAGAAGCCGACATTTATCTACTCGATGATCCGCTATCGGCAGTGGATGCAAGCGTTGGCAAACAAATTTTTAACAATTGCATTAGCGGATACTTGA
Organism: Asbolus verrucosus; assembly: GCA_004193795.1. Classification (NCBI taxonomy): domain Eukaryota; kingdom Metazoa; phylum Arthropoda; class Insecta; order Coleoptera; family Tenebrionidae; genus Asbolus; species Asbolus verrucosus. The sequence goes on along the minus strand of QDEB01092022.1, from coordinate 9,174 downwards.
AAAATAAATGTACCGTGTTGGTAACCCATCAAATTCAATATCTAACATCTGTTGATAAGATTTATTTGGTAACAGATGGTGCAATTGTTGTATCAGGCACGTATGCCGATCTTCAAGCGTCTGGAGAAAATTTTACAAAGCTTTTAAATGATACACAAACTAATGAACAAACAGAAGAATTGAGTACCGTCCAAACGCCAGCAGAAATTAAAGATCATGAAGAACAAGAAGAAGTAAAGGAAACGAGAAGCTCTGGAAAAGTTTCGAAAAAAGTTTACACCACTTACATTCGTGCAGGTGGCACATACCTCGGTTGTGTGATAATAATGACGCTCTTTATATTCACTGAATTATTTGCAACTGGTGCTGATTATTACATCACTTTTTGGTAAGTTGTGATACCGCAATATGTTATAATGACCCCATTTTTGAAGGGTTAATTTGGAACAAGAAAGAATGAGTGACAATGTGACTTTCAACAATACTCAATCGATCTATTACGATTCATTCTTCACAAAAGAAAACTGTATTTATCTTTATACCGCTATTATAGGTGCTTTAATAGTACTTTCAATAGTACGTTCAATGTCCTTCGTTAAAACCTGCATGCACGCGTCCGTTGGTTTGCACAATAAAATGTTTTCTAGTATTGTCAATGCCACAATGAGATTTTTTCACACTAATTCCTCGGGAAGAATATTGAATAGATTTGCTAAAGATGTTGGAAGTCTGGATGAAACCCTTCCTAGAATGCTAATGGATACCATTCAAGTAAGTTGATTGATTCATTATGAACAAAAATAATTCTCTATTGTTTTAGATGGGTTTAGCAGTAGTTGGGACAACTCTAGCTATATGTTTAGTAAGTCCATGGACCATAATTCCTACCTTCGCAATCTTCGTAATAATGTATGTTATTAGAATAGTTTATATGGCAACTAGTAGAAGCGTCAAGCGAATGGAAGCGACAAGTAAGTAAACTAAATTCGTTAAGGATAACCTTAACTTGTTCTCTTTCAGATCGGAGCCCAATTTTTGCCCATTTAACCGAATCCATGAAAGGACTAACAACAATTAGAGCCTTTGGTGCCAGACAAATTCTAGAGAGAGAATTCGACAATTATCAAAACGTACACAGTTCAGTTTTTTATATGTTTTTGGGATGCAAAAGAGCTTTTGCAACTTGGTTGGATTCTATATGTGTGTTATACGTCTTAATTGTTACAACCATTTCGCTAATGGGCGGTAAGTACTGTATAAGTTACAACAGTACCAGCAAAAATGTAATTGTTTTAAAGAAAAATATGGAGGAAACGTTGGTTTTGTCATTACTCAAGCTATGAGCCTCACAGGAATGTTTCAGTGGGGAGTGAGGCAATGGAGCGAACTTGAAAATCAAATGACTTCAGTAGAACGAGTGGTCGAGTATATAGAAGTTGATCGTGAAAGCGACGAGAAAACCAAAGACCCTTCAGTATTATGGCCTGACCAAGGCAAAATCGAATTCAATTCCGTCTTAATGCGGTATTCGTCAAATGACCCTTACGTACTTAAAAATTTAAATTTTCTGATCAAACCCAAAGAAAAAATCGGAATTGTTGGTAGAACTGGCGCTGGAAAATCCTCGTTAATTTCAGTTTTGTTCCGGCTAGTAACTTTCGAAGGTCGCGTTTACATCGATGGTGTGAATACCAAAGAAATTTCTCTGGCCAATTTGCGTTCTAAAATTTCAATAATCCCACAAGAACCTATTTTGTTCTCTGGACCTGTACGCAAAAATTTGGATCCTTTCGATCAATACCGAGATGAGCAGATCTGGAATGTTTTAGAAGAAGTAAAGTTAAAAGAATTTGTGAAATATTTACCTCTGGGGCTCCACAGTAACCTAGCAGAAGGGGGTGCTAATTTCAGCGTGGGTCAAAAACAGTTGATTTGTTTAGCTAGAGCGTTGCTAAGGAGTAATAAAATTTTAATACTAGATGAAGCTACGGCAAACGTTGACCCTCATACAGATGAACTATTACAGAAAACCATAAGAAAAAATTTCAAAAATTGTACGGTTTTGACAATTGCCCATCGATTACATACTATAATGGATTCAGATAAGGTACTAGTGATGGATGATGGATTCGTAGTGGAATTCGACCATCCTTATACCTTATTACAACAGAAAGGGAGTTTTTACGATTTAGTTATGGAAACTGGAAAGAACATGGGAGAGAATTTAATACAAATAGCACAAGAGGTACTTTCTAATTCTTGAAGAAAAAATAATTACTAGAAATGTTTTCTGTTTCAGAACTATGTCAACACCGTTAAACCTAAAACGTAGATTGGTATAATTTTTATCCACCTGTTGTACAAAAAACAATTCCGATTTATTTAAAAAAAAATTGTGATACTTTTTTATGATGATTTTGTTCCAGTTTGGTAAAATAAAAATAAAACTTTAATTTTCATCTCCTTCATTAATTTGACTTCCTCTGAAATAATTGAGCTGCAATTTAGTTACCTTCAACCGTAATAAATGTGTATTGTTAAATAATGGTAATATAATGGCTCGGAGCACATTAATTTCACGTCTTCTGTTCCCGAATATCCAGTCTTGTTTTGTTCCAGCATTATGTTAGTCTATTAGAAAACAAGGTTGAAATGAAAATAAAATACATTCGCTGCTTTAAATGAGGCTTGACGTTAGTTTCTGCAACACAATAAAACAAAAAAAAAAAGTGGAAAGACAAAGAAGCAGACGTAGTGGCAGAAGGGTCGTATTTCAAATACTTGATACAAATACTTTAACGAAATAAAAGTTTAATAAAAAACAATCTTGTGGTAAAATACCAAAAAGTTGATCTCGAATGGGAGCCTCAGTTAGATCAAATATATACAGATATGCCTCTTGAAAGGAGAACGAGAATGAGCGGGAAAGAAACTATTCGAATTTAAATGTCCTTCAACACCCATGTGAGTGATTTCGTGGATAAATTTAAATTTGGTGGAGGAATGATATACATGATCTGGAAATGCAAACGTCAACAGTGGTATTATTTCTGATAACTTCCTAAGATACCTGCAATTTACACTCCCATTTGAAAATCCTAGTACTTCAAGAGAATACTTCACAGAAACTTGATTTCAAATATCAAAGATGGCGACACTGGTGGCGGTTCTGGCTATTCCTGCTCTGTCACAATCGTGTTAACCTGCGTCAGCGTTGCAGTATTCTTGAGGAAGTTCATGAGTTTGCAGCGAAAAGTTAATTAATCGTTTATAAAAGCTGCATTAGGCTGACCCATAAAAAACATATCTATTGATTAATACTTCATTACTGCACAATATTAAGTTTAAAATTAATTTAAAATTTTATCGAGACCTTCGGTATTATTCGCCGTAAGACGAAACAATCCGATTCAATGCTGGAACATTGAATTTCAGTAATTTAGCAAATACTTTTCAGAAAAACTTTATTTCAGAATTATATTGCTCAATAATTACATTCTTAATAAAGATTTAAATGTTCCATGAATTATGAGAGTAAATGTTTTCTTATTATTCTATGAACATTCTCTTTGGAAAAATTCTGGCGCTTCAGTGTCATTTCCGGTCAATGTTTCGACTGGATTGAAGTGTTTACTTACTTAACAATTAACACCGAAGGATAACGGGCGAGAATTTTAGTTTATTAAATTTTGAAGTTTTTAAGCAATATTTTGTAATTTGAGAAGCAGAAAAAATCTTATTCCTATTGTTTAACCCCCATATAGTCGGGATTCGTGTATACAACAAAATTCAAATTAGGTCCAAAATTGCAAATACATATAATCTTATTTAGAACACCTATATATAACTTAATTTATTTTAAAAACTAAAACGTAAATTAACTGGCACTTGCCAATATTTTTGGGACAGTAATAAATATTAATTTCGAAAATATCACTCTGGGGGTAAACCTGTTAGAGACTGCCACTTATGCAAATGAGTGAAAATAAGTTACATCACAACGTCGTCAAATCTACAAAAGTTCTGACAACAGTCCAAAAGCATGTTCATTCACCACTGTGAAATAGTTGGGTTTAATTGCGCAATGTTAATTAATCGAAAAATTCGCGACTGTGTGTCTCACTCTATTTTTGATCAACTGACCGCGGATAGCTGTTTGTGATTACTCCCGAGAGGACAAAATTGTGTCTACGATAAATTCAATTAAAACAGTGAAAAATGTGATAAATTATAAAATTGCAACTTTTACCTCTAGAACTTGGAAATCTAAGCCTTAATCGCCAAAAATATTGAAAGGTACGTGTTAAATACAAAACATACTGAAACAGATAATGTATTAGCGTAAAATTCCATACGAGTCAACAACCTCTTTCATAGAACATTTTGCAACTATTATGCAACAGTACTGTAACCTTGAAACCATGATTGATCATTGGTGTTATATAATTTTTTCTATTTAGATAAATGGAAACTTCTCTTATCTATTTTTACAGAAATAAAGCGTAAAATTTATCCAAAAATTAAAAATGCGTAGTCATCACTTAACTGTAGCGGTGTGCAATAGTCAGTGGTATTTATTGTTAAATAAAGACTTTTTAAATAATAATAAGCAAATAAAAAATGTAGAATGAACGTGATAGCAGATAAGCAAAATTTATTAAACAAATAAAACGAAGTTTCAGTTTACATTACCAGTTGTGGAGTCACTATCCAATATTCTTTTAATATAGACAAATCATAAAATAACTTTTAACTGTTATGACTATAAATTACGGTCTCTGGTGTTATTCAAAACAATCTAAATCATTTTGAATGCGAATACGCAGATCAATATCGTAATTTTTTTCACATGGATTAACTGGATTATTCTTGATTTACTACCTTGAGAAAACAAAATAGGGTATTATGATTATCTACATTTCGTTGGTCCTTTTGTCTGCCAATTTCACCTTTAATTAATCCTGGAATCTATGTGGATCGATCTTTTAAATTTCACCTTCGGTTTACCTCGAAGATTTAACAAACTTATGCCGTCATTTTTTCTTCATCCAAGTAGTGATTAAAATATGCAAAAAGTGTATGAATAGCGTGATCTACACGAAGGTTTAGTATTAGCATCGATTGATCAAATTTTTCACCTTTAATTTTTTAAACTACTTTTCCATGTAAATTCCAAATTCTACAGAGAATTATGCTACCATTGGCAAATATTTTTAGCTAATGTTCACACTTCATGAATAATGAGTAATTCAATTTATTGCTTAGACGAGACAATGAACAAACAGTATTTGATTTTTTTTCAGTCATTTTAAATTGTCACATTGAATTGTTGTATAATCCATAATTCGTAAGTAGAATCATGTATTGCATGACAAAAATTAATCAACACACAGAAATCTTAATTGATTAAAGATAACATCACTCTTAATATGAAGACGCTCTTTAAAAACAATCGATGCTTACGGATGATAAGATACACAGAACCAAAGATGCAAAAAAATTATTGTGTTTTACATCATTATATGTTAGTTATTTTTGTGCTAAACATGCAGCACTGAATATTTTGGCAATTCTTTTTTCGTTCATAACAATGAACATTAATTGTACCAATTAAACATAGAAAAACTTAACCGAACTTCTATTAGAATATTAAGTACGCCTACACACAAAAAAAAGAAAATAACGAAGGGCTTGTAGATTTTGGAATTTTCTTTTGTTTAACTTTTAACTGGTTTCAATTAGTTCGTCCAATATTAAATCAAAAATAGACATTCTATTTACTTCAACTTACATTTAAAGAAGTGTGTACATGCGATTTAAAAAAATTAGTTCAAGTCATTTATTTAAATAACGACAGAGCACAATTAACCATTGTTCTTGTAATTATCTCTCCAGATGCTTATCCAGTTACTGAATGAGATTTATTGTTTTAAATTATTTGTATTTCCAATCAACGTACTTCACAGTGAAATTAGATATTTCATTTCAATGTATTAATCAACGTATCCTGCGAACATGCTATAAGAATGTGTTGCTATTGACATAGTCAAATGACAAAACCGCTTCAATTAAAGTTGTTATATCTATTACCAAACCAAACACCCACAACGTGATAACTGTAATTACATTTTTTATTTGAACTTCATGTTGACA
>QDEB01091997.1:0-12337 GCA_004193795.1 Asbolus verrucosus | reverse complement strand
CCATTTCTACATGTAGGTAGAGAACCACAATTTCACAGCATTATTCAATGTGCCAAATATAATGATCTATTACTAGTAGTGGAAAAAAATATTTATTAATGATGTCTCAAATACTGTTTTTGTAAGTTTTGCTTCAAACATTTTTATTTCATTGTGGTCGATCAGTACAGTGAAGTATTCGCTTAACGCCAGAATACATTGCGTAATGATTTCCAAAAAGTGGAATTTTTCGTCACAACTCTCGTTGTCCAAGTCGTTGGCATCACCTGTCTGAAGACGATTCATTCAAATGTAAGCTATCTTGTATCAGTAAATATTAAATCCATTAAGTAAGACCATTATTCATCTACGTGAGTAATTAAGTTTTTTTTAAAAACTTGGAGAATAAATTCAAGGAACTAAATTTCTCGGAAGAGCGCGACCCTTGCGAAATTACTTCCAGATGTTGAAGGGAATACCCGAATTGGTCACGTTTTATAGTTTTATTATAGGGATGAGTGTCGTTCTGTAATTCTGAATTTTTGCTTTCTATTTTTGACTATCTTTATTACACTGTTTATCCTAATGGCGTAAGAATAACGTTTCCGAAACTTTTTCGAGAAAACTGGTTGGTGCATCTGAACAATAAATGTTACTCCCTTTGTTACATTATTGATAGAATAGCCGATGAACTGGTTGGTCCAATTCTGTTACGCTACCGAATGGCATTGTTAAGAAATTATTTTATTTCCTGCCGAACTCGTTTATTTCAATTATACCTTAATTTGAGTTTTTAAAATGGCATTATTTACTATCAAAGTAAAAATTTTCCCTTTAAATTAGCGTTAATAATGGATAAAATAGTTTAATGCTGGATAGAAGAAGAATGAATAGAGGGTTGTTACTTAATGTGGTTCCGGCAAATTGCTATTTCATTTGCCATTGCCATTACTACGACTTACTATTTACCAAAACATGCATCGGTTGCAACAGATCACAAGTCAATAATAGTTGAGCAGCATTTTTCTTTTCGCAGTTGCAATTTTGTTCTAACTCACATTCAGAGGTTGACAGAAACGCTCATTTGACACAACTACTTTTACTAAATGAGCTAATAAAAATTTTAAAAAATAATGCGACCACATCTGAATTTAAAATACACTTTTTTTTAATAAATTATTTTATTATAAAATGTGTAGCTGCTGTTCAACGGATAACGAATAAAATGTGTTTTATATTTAATGGTATTATTCGGAACAGTGAAAAACTGATATGCAGCTATTTAATATTTAATTGTTTACACAGTGATGTGGTAATAAAATTGACGAAACACAATGGATTCATAAACGTAACCAGATAACATTCGGTCGAAGTCTGGGGAAACAAAATGAATCATGTAAAAATGTGCTGGTAACATAATTTTTTCCATATTCGATATGAATCAAAGACGTGATGTCGAATATGGTGTTTGATCAAGACGAATTCCTCAATTGTGTACATAATTCCGGCGTGTTTGCATACGAAAATTCTATTTGTTCGTTGGAAATGCGCTCCATCCATGTTCCGGATTGGTTTTCGAATCGGAGTGGCGTCCCGATTTTTGTTTATTGATATAGGGCCAGCGTTAACAATATTTCACGGCGAAGGGGTACAAATGGCAATAAATCTTGCCGGAGGGGGGGCTAAATGTTCACGTTGTGTTCCCACCATAAATTCGTCGCGTGAAACCATCCATTTGTTCGGTAGATAAAGTCGAGTTTCTACGTCTGTCGTGCTTATAGTTGTGTAGGTACGGGGCCTTCTCCCGTGTGAATTGTAAACGTAGATTAATGTGTTGCACAAGCAGACAGACGCACGCGTCGGGTCGCCCCTGCTTCCTGTGCCGCCTATGTGTCAACAAACCAACAGTAATTGCACGGCGTTCGCGTGGCCCGGTATTAGCAGGATAATGACACTAATGACACACCGCCAGCCCCCATTAGGGCCTTTGTCCCGGGAGGACCGGCCTGCGGAAAGCGTCTTATGTGCCGCCATCGATAAATTTATTCGGAGGTGCGACGGCGAATTTTCACTTTGCACTTAAAAACGAATCGACGACGATTGATTGGTTGAGGACGACAACACAGACGGCAGAAAGACTGCAGGAAATGCGACTGCGGACGGTCTCTCGGGCCCGGAACGGAAATCATGCAACATGCCAAGCTATTTGCATACATAAGGAATAGCGACGGAGCCGATGCTGATCCCTGAGGAACCACACCGTTTTGTTATGACACGCCAGAGATACTCTAACGTCGTATTTTTATAGAAATATTTATTGCCATAATGAAAACCACGTGATCGCAGATTCACAGTTGCAGATAGCTTTTACGGTCGTGCATCCGGACTAATTAAAACCGGGCTCACCCGGACTATGGAAAAATCCAGATATAAATTACATAAATGTATTTACCAACAAAAGATACATTCGTATTATTAAAGTAACTGTAAAATTATATTATTTTTCAACAATACATAAAAAAGTAAGAGTACATTATTGTTAATTATGTCAATTAACTAAAATTATTTGGTTTACAAAAGTTAGTCATTTTTATTTGGTGTAGTTTTCGTTTTTTATGAAGATTGCTTGTTCCTTTGTAGTCTTTGCAGAACCATGATATCCACTGCTGGAACGTCATTTTCCTTGTCCCTTTCTAAAGCAATATTGAAACATTGTACTGCTTATTCATTTTTAACTGTTTTTTTTATTGATTGTTGTTCACAATTTGAGAGCGTTCTTCTAATGGTAGCAAATCGTCATCACCACGAATCCAGGTCTGCTTTCTGCTTCTGTTAATGTTTCTCCTCCAATTTGATGTATCAGAGAAGAAATTTCATGAATATCCTTTCCTGAAGAAGATAATCGCATTTTTAAAACGCTTAGAGGTAAATCATTTTCATCTTTATATTCACCATGGCTGACAGTTTCAGAATCTTTGTCGATGATTTTGCTAATGTGATAGATGAAACACTTTGCCATGCATTAGAAAGCCAGAAAATAACGTCTATTGAACTGATGGATTTTATACATTTATAAATGTCGTTTTCCGTAGAAGATTAAATGTGGCTCAGTAAACATTTTCGATAAGCTAATTTAATTAACTGAATAACATTTTGATCCATAGGTTGCAAAACAGTAGTCGTCTTTGGTGGTAAATACATAATTGTGAATTCTCCATTGTCGGGACTTAACTATTTTTTCTCCTGATGCATGGCATATAGCGTTATCAATCAATAACAATGCTTTTTCGTTCATATTTTGGGCCCTTTGGAAACTTCTTACTTGTTTAACGAAAGAATTGTGCAACCAATCTCGAAAGAAGTCGTCTGAGGTTTGGAAAATTTATAATCAACGGGGAATTCTATATTTTTAAATCCTTGGGATTTCTCGATTTTCCTATAATTAGAGGTTTTATTTTATGTAAACCATCGCCGTTCGTACACAACAAGAAGGTTATTCTTTCTTTCATAGTTTTTCTAACAGGTGCTGTTTCTTCACTGGAATCTGCTACTGTTTTGTCTGGAACTAATTTCCAAAAATGATTTCATCGGCGTTGTAAATTTGGAATGAAATTCTAAAATTTTCTCTTTGAATTTTGAAAGAAAAGATGCACCGGAATTTTCATCGCTTGATTATTTTTCGCCGCAGACTTTTAATCACCTTAAACCATATCTAGATTTAAATTTTGTTAACCATCCTCTACTTGCTACAAAATTATCTTCACCATAAAACTTCTGAATATATTTTTTTTGCTCTTGCAGCCAGAATGGTAAAAGAAACAGGAATGTGTCTAAACCTCTGTGTAGGAAACCAGTTGTATAATTTTTCTTCCATTTCTGGACATTATGCCTTCTTAAGTGTTTTTCTTTTGGGAAGTATTTGTTGATGACAAATTTTTGTTATTTTGATCTTATACTTTTGTTTCAAGGTCAATATAACGTGTTTTCGCTTTGAAAACATGGTTGCTAAAGTGTAGCGTTGCATATTGTAGGTTATAGATAAGTTGGAATAAGAAAATTCTCTTAAACTAAATTAATCATCGAAGTTCGGATTACCGAAACTTACGAAACTCGGATTGCAAGATACATAATGTACAGAAATGGCCGTCCGGTTTATTGAAATATCCGAACTAGTGAACGTTTAATTTTATTAGTTTGTATGAGGTAGTTTTTCGTTATAATTACTGTACATTTTCAGAAATGAAAAATGGAAAGTGTACTTGTGCTAACGATTCTTTACTTTTTGTTGGTTAGAATCGCATTTATTTGTAATAGATATAGCATAATGCCTTGCGCCTAAACTCATTATTATAATAACAGGTTATTTATCGTTAATACATGTTAAATCCATTATTGCTTAGCATCGTCAAAAATCGAGTCGGTGTAGCATTAAGATTATAAATTTTAGCTTTGCTGTATTTGTAGCGTATGTTATGTTACTCCCTAGTGACAGTTTTATTTGAGCAAATAAAGTTTTTCATAACGTTCTGCCACTGATATAATATCCTCACATGACACGAGCTAAAAGCTAAAAGTGAAAAAGTGATAATCCTAGATCTATATACTTTCAGCACTGCTGAAAAATGGATACATTCAGTGACGAATACTACGGTCGTAAATAAGAGACCTTGAAAAATGCATCCTTAACGTACAGTTTTAAAAAAATGCCAACAGTTTCATTTTTTTAATGTCATTGTATAATAAGCATATATAAGAGAAATATAATATAGGTTAGTAAACAAGGCTTTAAATTAATTTGATAAAGGTAAAATAAGATAAATAATAAAAAAAATATCTTGTTGCTTTATATTATGTTACTGTCACAGTTCTTTAGTACTCTGCCCGAAAATTAACACAAAAATTTAATTTTAAAAAATTAACAGTAGCTGCGCGCAGATTTCTATGAATGTGATTATAAGACTGTAAATTAACAAAATGTGTAATGTAAAGTACCTGTGGAATTATTTAAAAACAGTAATAAATTTAAAATCTTCAAATATAATCCCTTAAATATGAACCCCAATATCGACTTAGCAGAGTAATCAACAATAAAATGTAATTAATTGTAAGTTTAATACAGTATTAGTAAGAAAGATTATAACGAGAGCTCTTAACATTTTATCATATAAAGTGTTTGACACAGAACAAGGGCAATTATGTCTGTATATTAGACATAATGATAATGAGTAGTAGTCCAATTTAAATGGAGTGTAATATTTTCAAGGTTATAAAATTTAAAAGTCTGTCTTCACATAATATAATTCGTCAGTTTAAATTAGTACATGTTTCGGGAGCGACTTCTCATCTTCAACCTTCTCCTTTAAACAAGACCGAAGATGGGAACAGTACCTATTTAAATTAACGAAATATATTATGTGGAGACCCTTGATAAATACGTCTGATTCAGGAATCACTGTAAATCATATTGTAAGCGGTAGTTATACAGCCATAGATGACCTCTGCAAAATATTTTAATTATCGTAAGTTTTAGCTCCATTTGCAGATTCATTGGGAAAATCAGCATGCTTTAATTTTTGCACGGAGTATATATTTAAATATCATAATTCAAAAAATTCTAATATTTTAATTGTGATAATAATACTGATAATATTTAGCTTTGCTACATCTTCCCGTCTTAACATTTTCACATTTTCTGTTTCTTTGTTCTTCATTTCAAGAACTTAAATTTTCCCACCTTTCGTTTTTCACCGTGGCAATCCACTGAGTACTCAATAATATATTTATTGATCATCTCTGTATTTGTACTTTTTTTTTCAAAAGAGTAAATTTGAATGTTGATTAAAAAATTAACTTTTCGTTTTTTTGATATAATTCACTTATCAACTACCATCGAAATCATCTAGTAAGATTATTGATACTCATATTTAGACCTAACACCGATTTCAACAAAATATTAGTATAGAAATGAGTATAGAATGTATGAAATAAGCGTTTATTTTGGAAAATGACAGCTTATCCTTTTCGAGACAAAGGGCGTATGTAACTCATATTACCTCAGTTTGCCATTTTTTTGAGATACCCTACTTTGCCTTGGAACGGAGGAATTATTAAAATTGATGGATTGTACTTTTTATGATTTTTTCATAAAAAGGAACTAGATACTTCTGTAGAAGCAATGAATGATTGATTCAGTTTTGTAACTTCGTTATAGAATATTTTTAATTTAAGAAGTTTGAAGTTTCGCCTTATTTCTTATTTGTTTTTGTCCAAGTCAGTATGGAAAAAAAATTGTAGAAAATATTCGTAAAATCTTGTAGGTATGGAAAATATAATGAATAGATATGGATTGCCATTTGGACAATATATCAAACATGGGCAAAACTAATAAAAATTTGATGGATTTTCAGAATATCGGTGCCTAAATAAAAATTTGGTCAAAAGTGTTTTGTTCGAAATTCTGTTTATTTCCCGTATGCCTTAGCTTGTGAAACCGGTAGCTGTTACTGTAGTCAAATTTATTTTCCAATTTGCGTCCTTGCTTTTTTTGCTTTGCTCTATTTTAATTAAAAACTTTTTTTTTTCAAAACTAACTGATCAATCATGTTGATTAATTGCCTATTATTATCATCTATTAAGAGTATTTTATAAATTTAATACCTATTTAAATTATTGTAAAGTTTAACATTATGGAACAAAACATCTTTTGTCGTTACAGTGGTTTGTCGCTTAGCTAAATGTAACACATTATGCTGGACATTTTTCAGAGTACACTTGACCAGATTTTTATTGAGACACCCGACGTAATAATTATCGATTTCATAACTCGATAACAGTATGAGCGGTGGTGGTGAACCATCAAAAACTCATCCGTTTACAGAAAATTAATTTATAATTAAACTTTTTCAGATTTGAATCTTTATTCTTCTAAATTGCTGTTCAAAACACCTTACAGGATCGTTGCTGCTGTTGACTTCAAAATAACTCATCGGGAGAGACGAATCACGGCTAATAAAATAAAACAAATTGCATGACTGCTTAACGACTCCACCACAAACAAAGTGTCATTGCCTTCACGGCATTGACTGGGTGAACTTTGATAAATGGATTAAATTCTTGTCGTTATTTCAAAGTATTTATTCTATAAACAGACTGCACACGATGCACAATTAACTTAGATTAACGGCGCCAGATTAAGCATTTCCGCCAATTAATGCATTATTCATTGAATAAACCGTCGTGCAGTTTATTTTTGTTAAAATGAAGACAAAACAATCATCCGGTGCCATCTTGTTCGTCTGTCTAGAGGGAAGTAAGGCACTACGCCACTGGAATTTCTTAAGTTCGAATAAAACAATTTCCCCCTACTTATTATTCACTATACTAATGCATATCTAAACTATGTCAACATAAATTAATTGTGTTATCTGAACTGTGGTTTTATCGTGCTTTGCGTTAGTCAGTCTTAGCGCACAGTGAGTGTAGTCAGTTTTCTCGAAATATGTTCCAAACATGGCTAAATATGTGTGAAACCTATCAATGTGTGTAATTACCAAGACCGAATGACAGTGATAACTAGGAATTATCGTCGAAGTGTCACAGGAGATAAAGCAAAGTGCATAAAGATATAAATTTATTAATGTTTTTAGTGTTATCGTATGTACAGTAGTGCCCATAAAATCTGTGATCGGTTTAATTACTTAAAACCAAACCCATATACTGACCGACGCCCATTTACCTGCAACGGTTTATGCGATATTATCGGTTATACAGTTCGAGTCGTTGGTGAGTCAACAGATAAGAAACGAATAATAATTCCAAAAAAATATTGTTGCATGAGTATGATAAAGAGATTAGATAAGAGAAAGTGCTATATTTTATAATTTACATGCCTAGCTAATTTAGGGGTAATGTTAACATATGTTCGAATCTGATATATTAAAAAAAAATTGTTTTTTCCACTAACATTAAGAGAAAATTTGAAAATGTTTGTTTAAATTTTTTTTCTCTGCAATCATGTATAACGTGTGAATTTATTTAGATATGCTTAATTTTTCTTTCCATTATCCAACAAAATATAAATATATAACGCAAAATAAATACAAACGCAAACAAAGTATGATGGCAGCAATGTAATCCTTTGATGTATTTTTGATGTTTGGTGGGAACTACTGTATGTTTATTATAAATATTTAACTTCGAAATCCGAAGAAAAAAATACGAATGAACAGGTTATCCATTTTTTTTATGGAAATGAGGAACTTATTTTTGGGTGTCATTAAAATATTTTGTAATATGGCGTCTTAAATTTTACTTTTATTAATTCATGAGTGGTAATAGCCCATTTTTAATTTTTCGTGTTGGTAGACACGCAACTTAGTGTGCAAGGTTATTTATAATTAAAAAAATAATAATATGAAAGTACCTAACACATAATAAAAAATTCAGAATTTTACCTCATTCACCACTTACAGTAGGTTATTGTGTTTTTATATTTTCATTTTATATAAAATGACGTGTTATTAACTTCCAACTGTTATTAAAATAGTAACACAATTAGGTATGATTTCATTAAGAGGAAAAGAGAAAATTCAATTATCTTCTATATTTTCTGTCTGTTGTGACAGGTTAGTCGCTTTCTATATTTTTCACTGTTGTGTACGTCGGTAAAGTCCGAAACTGAGTTTAAAATGAATAAAAGTAGCTGTCTTCTTCTGTACGAATACGTAATTCATTCTACAAAGTTAAAAATAAAAGCAGATTAATAAAAAGTCAACAAACCTGCTTTTTCGGCCTCCGTTCAGAAAACAAAACAAGTGTCGTTTATAGCTCGACTGGTACTGTTGGTAGCACTGAGTCTCCGCTTCACTGACTCTATTATTATCCATTATTTAAGATTTATTTATTACTTATATTGTCAAAATTAATTAATATTATAAATGTCAAAAAACATACCACATAATTTTTTGATGTAGCCAACTGAAAAAAATCCAGCCCAAATGTTTCTTTGTCGACCGAAAAAATCTTGTGTATCATATGGCCATAAACTGTTTTGGAGGTACTCGTACTGTACTCGCACTTGCAAAAATGCAGTTTCTAGCCTAGTGATAAAGATAACTGTAGTCACATTTTGTTTAAAAAAGACTTTTTAAATGAGAAATTATTTGCTGATTAATTCATTCACGGTAACCAATCAAATTTTGTGCAATGCTTTCCTTTAAGTAACTGTTGGCTTTCTTATGAATAATGTACACTTCCTTTGTAATTGTTAGAGAAACGAATTCTTTTAGAAGGCAATTGAAACGCTTTTTACCAATTTAGTTTTTAAGAACTGATTGATCATATTTTGTAATTTTTTGTTAAGTTTATTTATTTTATCAAAATATCTATGTACTTATTTATTAAGTATTTATTTTTTTATTGTCTTCAAAAAAGCTTGTTATGGCGCCAATAAAGATTAATATTTTTCAAAACATCAGTTTAGTAACTTAAATAAAATCGTCATGTATCTCGAGTTTAAGGTATTATTTTAGCAGATGCAACACGACATCAATTTTTAATCTACAAAATTGTCATTTTTGCGGAAATACGATAGCTAATCTAGAAATTCCCAAAGAGATTACCTAAAATTACCGGTCATAGATTCGGACTCTTATGAAAAATTCAAAATTTTGCAGAGAAGTATTGTGATGTTAAAAAAGTTGTAAGTACTTTCATTGTCCACAAGTAAAACCAATGACTGATAAAGCAAATTTTAATTAAGCAATATTTGTAATTTTGTTTTTTGTATGAAGAGCGAAAATATTGACTGTAGAATGCTTTCCGTACGCCACTGGTCCTGTATAAATTAAACCGTCTAAAACAAGGCCGTACATCATAAAATCAACATTTAACTACCAACATATTGTAGAGGGTGGAATTTAGATGGAATTTAATGTGATATGTGTTGGTCGAGTTTTAAAATACACTGTGTTTTAAAATATAGTTTTATTATAATTACTATTATTCCTATTAATTTATGAGTAATGACCCATTTTTAACGTTTAATAGGAGTCAGCACGCGACTTGTTTGTAGTAACTGTTCTTTCCTATTAGTTTGAAAACTTTCAAAATTTTGAGGTACTGCACCAAACTGAAACTTAGGATGGACGCACACATATGGAACAAAACAGTTATAGTCACAAACATTTTTGTCTAAAACTGTCCCAATATGTTATCCCAATTTAATTAAACTATGTGTGCGTCCACCTTAAACGTTAACAGTGGAAGATACTTCAGTATATAAATAAACGCTGTCAATCAAATGTTCGTTTCTAAACTTTGAGCAGTCTCGTGAGTGTAAATATGGTTAAATACAATGTTATGAACGTCAACAGTTTAAAAAAAATATTCAGAAGTCCCTGCTGTAACAGAATTTAATCCCATTGTTTTAAAAGGCGTGAAAGAATTTATTGTTGAAATGGGAATTTTTGTTTCATTATTTGTTTAATGAAAACGTTTCACCTGTGTTTGAAGTTGACTCACGATTCAATGAACTTGTGTTGATTAAAAAGCAAACAAAACGCTTTCATAACTTAGAACAAGGAGGTGTTGAGAATTGTACTTTGCGACCATAGATGATTTATCGTCTCCACAAATCAAAGAGTAAAAAACAAAACAAATAATTTTATCATTTCTGTTGGGTTTGTTGATTTAAAAGTCATGTTTATGTGACCCAGATAAATGATAACGGTTTGTTAAAAAATGGTGTTAAAAATATTCGTGATAATTAGAATGAGGGCGAGAATAATATTTTGCATAATTGCAGTATTTATTGGGGGCGTTGAAACTGTGTGGATTTTCCTAACTTAATTAAACCTTTTATTGCTAGTGTTATTTGACCGAAATGTTTTGTTCTTGTTTTAGCCAGGCCGGGCGATACACAACCCCGCAAAGTTGCGGGTTGTTACTCGGATGAGACGTCCTTTGGTTGGCGTCCAGCCAAAAGAATAATTTTCGGTTGTCCCATATCCTCAAATGATACAATTATTACATTCCATGGCAGTTTTTCCCATAATATTTTTTCGGGAGTTTTCCCAACGACAACGCGAAAATAAGTTCGCACTCTTTTGTACGCATCACGGCCTCGAGGTATCTAATTAATTTTTAAACGGGGCATTTCCTTGGCAACCGTATTTTTCCCAACCGGTTGGCGTGGGGCATGTTGAATAAGCAGTTGGGAGTCGGCTTCGTGTTCGTTATCGGCCTCGAAGTTCACTAACAGATAATCTTGGAGTCAGTTCTCACGAAAAACCCCAAACATAAATACACACGGCGAGAGTACGTTCTGCACGAACTCGAACCTTTTTCTTATCATTCTTCCGCTTTACAAAGTGGTACTCTTCGGAGGAGGCCATTCGACGCCCTCCTACGTAAATATCTTCCCGTTGCGGGTCGATAACGTCTCCGACACGTTTGATTTCGCGAATCTTCCCTTCAAATTCACACCAGCCCGATACAGCGGCCGATGAATCGCTCATTGTGCGAACGGGCGCCGCTGTTTTGGGGCATTATGGGAAATCGAAGACCGCCGTTGTTATAAATCCTGTTAAAATAGTACATTCTCAATTTCGTCGCAATTTTGCGGGAAATACGTTCACGCTCCAGCTAATACGACGTTTGCTATTTTCGCGCCTTCCTGGGCCGGGATGTAATCGAAGCTGGCAGCCAAAACCTCATCTCAACACGACATTTTTCATTGCAGAACCGTACTGCCAGGAATTTCTTTATGACAGCGGCGGATAGGGACCCTCTCGCCGAATTAATTATTCATACTTCTATTCGCTTAATAGCGCAGCGCCGGTTTCTTTTGAATCGCGTTTTTCTTTACGTTCGACAACACTTCTTACATAACTTAGAAGCACGCACGCAGACCCGAAATTAGGCTGTTTGCCGCAGATTTGCCCAAAAACCGAGAGTCGTTCTTATTATTGCTCTGTGAGAGGAAACTGATCGATTCGTATTCATCTCCTTTTTTTAGTGAATTCGGAATGTAACAGATATATGTTTCGAATAGAATTGTAAAAACGGGAATCCTTTATCATTCTCCTAGCTTCAAATTTGAGGCTTTAAGCAAAAATTTAATTGATTACTGCTACTAGGTACTAATTTTTTTCGATATGCACAGTACCTTAAAATAAGATCAACACAGTCTTAAGTTAAAATGAAAACGAATATGAATTCCGTGATTTATTTTTTTCCACTGTTCTATAACATATCTGTGTCTTGGGTGACAATGAAAATTCACCCTCTCTTTTCAGTAAGACAGAAAAGAAAGAAAAGCAGTTTTCTTACAACTTACAACTCTTAATCTTTTCGGAAA
>QDEB01091981.1:0-11598 GCA_004193795.1 Asbolus verrucosus | reverse complement strand
ACTGCACCATGGTGTATTATCGTTGTAATTTTGTTCCGATTGGTTAGAATTTAAAATGGAGTATTTTGGAGTAATCACGTGAGTGGAACTGTCACTGAAATACAGTTCGATAACGTGAACTCGTTGTCATCACAAAACTTAAAACACAACACAACTTGTCAAAATGAAAGAGAAAAATGATGAACATTATAAACGATAGGTAATTAAATATTTTTTCCCTTCAGCAACAAATCTTTCTGATTGTTAGATTTATCCACATATAATATAGTTACAAAAATATTATTACGTATATTCCAAAAATGACAACTTATTTGAAGTGTGGTTACATGTATGTTTCATTTATTAAGTCATTTTCAAGAGAATGTTTATGCAATTTTAAGATGAAGTATTAGATACGTAAAATAATATAAAAGGAAGAAAAAGAAACTAGATGATTTATTACTTCTTTTTATGGAAAATAAGAATAAATGTGAAATAACTTTCCGGTTAACGTCTTGGAACACTGCTTTGACAAAATGAATAACTCAGAATATTTCGATTTCCTTCATATGACCATGTTGCCAGTTGTAGCATGCCTTAAGAGATGTTTGTTCTACCAGTCTTTAGAGATTTAATAAAACAGGCAGGCAAACAACGATAATATGTCATTTTTACTAAATCTATACAAAATACAAATTACCAAATTATAAGTTCACTAAATACTGGAAAACAAAGAGATACAAAGAAATTGAGAGTTAAACAGTTAAATTATGAAAATATTAGCAATAATTATCGATCATAATTTTTTTCATTAGATTTTATTTAACAGAATGAATTAAAATTTAACATATTCAACATTCAATTAAACTTTGGTACATGTTAACTTAGGACGGCATTGATTATTTAAGTAAATTATTTCATGTATTTAAAGTTGTTTTCTTCAAATATATGTATTGGTAAATCCATTATTTTAAGATGAAAATCTCAAACATTTGTATTCAGTGCGCAAAGAACTTAACTGGCATTTTAAATGTGTTAATTTGGCAAAATCTGGAAAGTTGAAAAGATAAGATCTATTAACTTTGGCGATATCAAAAGTTTTGGTCGTGACCAGTGTATTAAGTTCGTAAAGAAGAAAGACTGCATTTGCAATTGTTATTTTAGACAAATTCGTTTACATTTTAAATATTATTTTGTATATATAGTGATCAAAAGGAAGCCGAATTATTTTTTAAGACTGGATACTAAAAAGAATCGCTAGAATGGCAGCACATTCTATATTCCATGAATTTTGCTTAAGGAAAGCGTCAACATTTTCTTCGGCAACTTTTATGATGTTGTACGTTACAATTTCATTTCAATGATGCATGTTTATACTTGACTTGCCGTTTTCACTAAATCTCAAGAAAGTTTTTCTTGAATTGATGAAACTTTCAGCATGCAACTCAACACTATAAACACGACCGTAATTGATATATGACATCGTCTCTAGCAAAGCACCAAAGTGAAAAGATTCACTGTGCGTAGTAACGTCGACATTATAACTCCTCCTCTACATCTTATATGTATCTCACGCTTAACCTTCTACGGACACAAGATCCTGATAAATTGACGTTGCAAAAAGATATAATTGACCTCCATATAACTGATTTAGCTGCATTCTGTTTCAACACAAGAACACAGTCAAGTTTAATTACTCATTTTCAAAATGTAACTCAATTCTGGAATGGACAATTAAACGCGATACTGAGCTATTCTCGGGTAATTACGTCATTATATCATCGATACAAGTAAGGGAATGAACAAACCTTTAGTGTTCTAGATGGTCGACCAGAATTTGGAGATCAAACAAACTACTGGTGAAGTTCAATCGCGATTTTTGAATAACAGACGCGTGGCTAACTAGACTGGCAATTATAATGAGCAGAATCGGTCCTAAAAGTTTGCCATGTCTGGGATGAAACAATTTTGTTGTTTTTTATTACTTGTGTTTTATATCAAATATAAAACGTGGAGTCATTGTAGTTAATTAATGGCCTCTAGGATATACCGAAATCATAAAATATTAATTACATAAGCTTGTGAATTTGCTCGAAAATAATATTTATTTTACGTCTAATTTCCTTTTCATATCCTCATATTTACTTTTGAAATGTATCAAATGAATAGATGGATATTGGAAAATTTTTATTCAATCGTTGCCTGAATGATTGAGAATAAACGAAAATATTTATGTTACTTATTATATATATTCACGGTTTTGTAAATTGGATGGGATTAGTCTTGTAGCTAAGAATCCTGTTCTTTCTCCAACAACACAAAGTAAAATTTTAAATGGATTATCAACAGTAATCTGAGCCGTGAATTAAATTATTTCGAATGACGTAACGAAATAATAAGTTCAGTTTGCGTTCGAAATGACAATCCAAATTAGTTTTTCAAACTAATTTTTGCGACTTCAGCTGAAAAAGTATCAAGCAACCGATAAAATGTAGATCGTGACTGGGTTAAAGTATATCTTAAACTCATCGATTTAATGCTGAATGAGGCACTAAATGATTTGAATATATTCACATTCGACGGAATATTGATTATTTAGTTCATCTGAATCCACTATAAATTCATATCAGTAGAATTAAAAAAAAAAACAGTAATATTTGTGACTGATATCACTTTGTCGCATTTTTATTAAACTAAAAACTAAAAAATCGCTAAAAAAGTTTACAAATTACCCAAGAATTTTATTTACAATACAGTCAGTATTCATAAGTAAATTTATCTTTCCAGATACGAAAATAATTAAAAAAAAACATAGCAACCAGTAATTACCTGAAGCAACTGTTAATATGTCAGTTTTATTTCGTATGACATCGCAAACATGTCAGCTCAGTTTATTTTTTTCGATAGTTGGGTATTAAAGTTTAATATTTTAATAAACTTTTGCGACGCCCTCTTTTTGTGGATAATAGGATTAGACCACCGTAGTGGTTTAATTCCATTAAATTTAAACTTAAAAATAGTAAATATGAAAGTCGGTTGAATTGTTATTTATATTATTATTTTTCCAATTTAAAATTTATTCTGCTTTATTTAAAGAATTATTTTTTCCAATCAGATATTTTAGTCGATAAGAAATTTAAATGTTTATACAGTAATTCCTTTTATATGTAAAACTGGAGAGATCAAAGGATAGAAATATGAACCTTCAAGAAAACCAATGAAATTTTAAAATAAAGTTAAAGGATAGATGGGAAAAATAAAAAACAAATAATATAAAGCAGCTATGCTAAAAAGAATAGATATAGTAAGATTAATGATGTCGAAATTATTTACTAAATTTAAAAAGTCAAAATGACAAGAAACAATAACATCCTGCTAATTTAAATATTTGCCTAGAAAGAATATAAATTCTAAAGAAGCATTTATAAATAAAGAGAAGATGGATTAGTTTTAGAGTTTTAATGCAGCAACTATAAAAGAAGATGGAAAGGCAACCTCACTTTAAAGCAATTATAACATTATAGAGCAAAATGAAAACGAAAATGTAGATAATGAGAAACTTATTACTTAAAATAGGAAATGAATCATCAGAACATATTATTCTCGCGAGAAAAAAGAAAACGAACATGAAAAAGTTGATGTAGATGACAATAGAGTATTTGGTACAAACCAAAAAAGGTGAAATGTAGAAAATGTATAAAAAAGAAATGCAGAGTACAAAATACAAGAAAACCAAATGAATGTTTTTTTTTAATCAAAAATAAAAAAAATGTGTCAAAGATCTCTAATAATACCCGCTTCATGTGACCATGTCAGTAAAAAATAAAAATTGAAGGAGATAAGATAGTGTAAACTACTAAAAAAGAATGAGACATGTACAGGCGTAACTAAGTGATAGACTGACAGAGACCTTAGGAATAAATATTAGGGATAACACAAAACAAACTTTTAAATTATGAGAATGAAATTCGAGTATTAAGTGAATTTTGGAAGTAAGGCAGAATTGAAATTATAAAATAAAAACTTTAATTAGACATAAATATATTTATTACTTATGAAAAAGGTAATGAAACACAAATAAAGAGGAAACTAAACAAAAAGAAAAAATAATACGAGGATTTTTAAATGACAATATGCGAACTGTGCAAATGGAATAGATTAAACGCATATACACCAAAGGTAAATAGAAAGAAATACCATTCCAAATAATAATATAAAATTCAGAGCTCGCAAATTAATTACAAAACAGTTAAACGATCGAACTGAAATTAAAGGATATAAAACAAAAATTTATTGAACATTATATTTTATCAAAAAAAAGTAGAAATATGATGAATGAAACATAAATTGCAGTACTAGATACAATTAAATTTGTTCAAGGAGATATGGAAAAAATCAATGACGTAATTAAAGAGAAAGGAAAAAAAAACAGTTGCCACCACGATTATAAATAGTTTCTAAAACTTTTCGGTATTACGTCATATAATAATTTAGAAACATTCGGAAGAGTGCAATACATTTTACAAGCAAGATGCTATTGTTAATAATTCAAACTTATTCACATTATTTCGTTGCTTTAAACATTCTAAATTTTTTTCCGTCCTTGGGGCAACATCAGAAATTCATAAACAAAAGTTTGCTCGCTAAATTATTATGCAGGAAACTCTCCATATGAATTAAGCTTTTCCAATTATCGAGAAGCAAACATTGAAAAATATCTGAAATAATTTATGTTACAGTTCTAACTTTATTTAATGTTTCCAAAATACAAGAGCCAACATTAATTGTATGACAGCTTTTACATAAAACTATTTCGCTGACCATTACATGGATTAATTTCAAAACTTTTTAATAGGATGTTTTTTTTTTGGAGTTCGCTGAAGAGACATATTATTTTCAAGTGGAACGAACGATATTGAATGTGCATTATTGTGTGCATTCCAAAAGTTGGGTGTCACTTCTGGAAAAATTTAATGTATAAAAATGTTTTTCTTCTCAAGTTATGGAGTTTTTGAAACCATTGAATTTAATGTCGTTTTAATACTTTCAAATCAAAATTAAAAGCGCCAGCAACTGAAGTGTTGCTCAAAATATATTCTACATAGCTATAACAATAATCTTTTAAATGTTACATTGATCTGATTTTTTACAGATACATGATGGTGCCCCTGACCATCATCGTGGCCACTTTCCTCGTCCAGTTAACTTGGGGCTACAACGAAGAAATGTACCCGCTTTCCGAAAACTTCGAAAACTCCTATTTATACCCTGAAGAGATTCAAGAAGACAACGATTTCGACATTCGCAGACGTAACAACAACAACTTCCTGCGTTTCGGCCGCAGCGGCAACAATGATTTCGAGTACGACGACTACAACGAAGACTTCGCACGACCAACCCGATCAGGCAAAACAGAGAAAAACGACCATTTTATCCGTTTCGGGCGCAGCAAACAAGAT
Organism: Asbolus verrucosus; assembly: GCA_004193795.1. NCBI lineage: Eukaryota > Metazoa > Arthropoda > Insecta > Coleoptera > Tenebrionidae > Asbolus > Asbolus verrucosus. The sequence goes on along the minus strand of QDEB01091981.1, from coordinate 6,160 downwards.
TTTTTGAGGTTCGGTAGGGATCAATATCGAGGCCGGAATTCCAACTACTTGAGGTTTGGCAGAAATATTCCGAATGAGGAGAAGCGACGCGGCAAAAGAGATACCTACTCATCGGACTTTAAGAGGAGTGGAAGCAATTTCTTGAGATTCGGCAGAAATAGCAATTTTTTGAGGTTTGGCAGGAACAACGAAATGTCCGCCACCGCTGATCCGGACAAAATTCGGCAAGAATCGCCATTGATCCAGTTGCTTTCAGAACTTGTCGAAAACATTAAGAAGGAACAAAGCAAAGCTATTAGGGCTGTGTAATGTTTCGACCATTATTAATTCGTATTTAAAATGAATGTGGCTGGATCTCATATATATACCTAACAGTATTATAGCATTTTCGTGTTTACTTTAAGTAGTGTTTTATAAATTATAGGGATGTTAATAAACATTAAGTGGGAAATATGTATCATTAAATTATTGTTGTTGTATAAAGGCATCAAAATAAAATTCCACTTTTTCTAAAAACTAAAAAAATTGCTTAATTAAAACACAATAGTTAACATGTGAATACTTGTTTTGAAAAAATGAAGTTCTTTTCCGTCAAATGATAAAACTACGACACAGAATTTACATAATTCCAACAAATTTAATTTTCTGGAAAAAATGACAAAAGATGAATGATACCAACACAAAAAACATTGCTAATAATATTCAGTGTTGGATTATGGGCATTGAACGTATTTCAGTTTTTTTATCTTTTGGTTATTAATTTTATTCCAATTTTTTAAATTATTGTCATATTGTTGTATTTTTATGATATACAAATAAAAATCAAGGTTATTTTTCACTTAAAATATTCATAGAATATTAGTTTCTGCTAAAAAAGTGAGGATGACGACCCAGAAAACTGTATTCAAACTTCAAAAATGTATATTTTTTTCATAACAGAAGTAATTATATCCTAAGATTTAAACGTCCGAAACGTTCTACAACAACCCCAGAACCAGAAATGGACCTAAAATTGCAATGTCTGTAGTGTTAAATTCATTATTTTATATGTAGCAATACAACTCTAGGGGTGGAATCGGAAGCCAAGATATAATTGGAACTAAAAAGTTATTCACGATTCAGCTGAGACAACCTGTTTACTTCCACGTACGGTCCCAGTTCTAGGTTCGGGCGTTGTTAGAGAGTGACCTTTATATTGACAAATAAAGAGCAGAAAGAATCTGTAAATACATATGTGGTGTTTTATTTCGAAAAAATTGTGTTTTCTAGTAACAGGAATGCATCTGCATAATACAATATAATAGAATCCTTAAGTGGATTATTGAAAACCAGAATTCAAACTCCCTTAGAAAGAAAATCGTTGTGAAAAACGTATCGGTCAGTAACAATACTAACAAAAAACTTTCATTATATTCTACTTCAGACTCGGCTTCCGTCCAGCTAAAAAGTCTTAAGTCCCAAGAAAGTTTAAAAGCTGTCATTAGAGGGTCAGTGGTGATGAAGAAACAAAAGGCGTCGAAGTTAAAGTTCTGTAAACATTTATACAAGTTTATGATATCAAATCGGTTTGAACTAAGGGATTTAAGGAACCACATCTTTATAAGAAATTACATGTAGGAAATATTTTATAACAACAAACAGTAATTTATTCAAGGAGTTTGTAAAAGTAGTCTCTATTTTATAAGTGTTGAATTACAGGCAGTGAGTTTAATTACGGCAAAAAGTAAAAAATATTTTGGCAATTCAGAATTAGTAGTCATGTTGTATAAAGTAAGAAATTTTATGATCTCTTTGTCATATTTTCATTATTGCCGTTGTTCTTCCGTATCTACAGTTAAATGACGAAAGCAATCTTTTAATGGAAATTGAAGAAGTAGCACGTGCTGTTACTTTACATCTGTTGCCGAAAAAATCACCAAACCTCTATGAGAATGATGTCAACCTTTTACCGCTTGGTGTAAGTCCAGTAAGACTGATGAATTCTCAGAATCGTCACTTGTAGCATATTTTGCTCAAAAGGTAAAAATTTTGAACTCTGCTAGTTTCTGGTCAAAATATTCAGTACTAAAGAAACCCTGACAGTGAAAAACAATGTGGATATTAGCGCATATCCATAATAATTGAAGGCGTTCTTGAAGAAGCAGTCTGTGGGCTATAAGCCCGAAAAGGCACAAGTATTTTCAAGACATGAAGTAACCAAATTTATATCAGAATTTCTAGTCTCAGCTACGTATTTGGGATTGCCACATCATCAGCCTCTTTACTGGTCGGTTCAGGGACTGATATTTTGCGGTTAAAACGTCATGGAGAGTGGAAAAGTTGATGTTTTCAAGCAAATTCTTGTGGCCAAAGACATGAAGACTTATGACAGATAGAAATCAAGAGTGACGTTTCAACTGCGTTACATTTACCAACTATTTCTGGGAATATTACTCAAAATGTCAGCAATAATGCAGCCAAATCAATTTATTTAATAATTAATAACAAAAATGTTAAAAATGTAAATTTGTTGCTATTAATTAAATACAAATATAAAAAAAAATTATTTCCGTAATAAACTGAAAATACTGAAACTATAAAATAATATTTCATTATTTTATACTTCTTACTAAAAGTGTAAAATAATGAATTATTATTTTAAAGTTTCAATAAAGAACACGTTTACATACTTGAAACTAGTAAGTAACGGCCTACTGTAAATAGTATTTGACAAAAAAAGTTAGTATTGATCACGTAAATTAATGGAGCAAAGTATTTTGAGTTGCCTATATGGCTTGAATAAAAAATCTTGTAAAAATTCGATATTTTACATTATTTCTAATCAATCAACAAAAGTAACACGTACTTATAAACAATTCCGTGGCCTTCGACTTTCCTGTTATTGAATTTTTGCTATTAAAAAAAAATGTTTTACATTCACAAGGAGATGTATTGTCTTGAAAGTGATTTGCATCGCTTTACTTTTGTAATAGGTTTGTATGTATACTTCCATTTACTCTTTATTATTTTATGTTGAACATGCAGTCACATTCATAGCATCATCCATCAATTTTCGTTAAAAGGAAGGAATTTTGGATACATCTATTTTTACAAAGAACTCTGCTTCACATTCTTGAAATTCTACAAGAAATAGGTATCTATAGAGTGCTAATATTCTTAATTAAAATGTTTATTCAAGAAATGAAATATATTCTTGTCACAAACGGGAAATCCAGTGGTAAAGAAAAGAATATAACTTAAACTATTTCTTTAACAAAACGTCTGACCGGAACCACTGACTTCCAACAATAGTTCTTAAAAGCCTCTAAAATTTTTGTATCAATTTATATATAAATATATTGCGAACCGGTCAATGTTAGACACTTTGCAATAACATTGACCCAGTTTATTATAAAAAAAATGTATAAGTAATTTGTTTAAACTGAGTATTGTGTGTAAATGTATGAGTAATTGTAGTAATAATTCCATGAAATGCTCGGTTAGAATTTATACATTATTATTTTTGGCTATTGATTCATTTATTATGAAAATTATCACCTGAAGAACATCGAAAACTATCTGGTTTTAACAAATAGTTGAAGTGGGGACAGAAGGTCAGCTTGTTGCACATGGATTCATTCTAATCAGATTATTATAGGTTGTAGTGTTGGTGTTGTTGGTCTCCGGTGTTATGGTGTCTGGTTTCGAAACATTTTTTAGTACTGGGAATGTGTGGTTATTTGTATATTTCTAAGAAAAAAGCTTTCAATCATCATCTCTGAAGTACAGTAAAGGTAAAAGTGGCCATGAAATAAGCTGGTACAGAATTTAAACTCACAGTCGTATCAGAATTTTCAAGCAAATTCAGAATCAGCAACAAAATAACTGAATAATTAGACATTGTGATATTACATAATCATCTAATATACTGCTTCAACCATTAATAAACAATTGGAAACTGTAACTGTAAAAAATAATGTCATAAAACAATGAAATTTATAATTCTGAAATTTTTACTAAAAATAAAACATGAAACAAAATTGTTTACCCTAGAATTTGATCCAGACTCAGTTATAATTTGTTGATTTGTTCTGTACATAGTATTTTCGAAATTTAATTATTAATTATTATTATTAACATTTTGTCAATGTAAGATTTTGGCGGGAATTTTCTTCGTATTGTAAATTCAGCAGTTCAAGAGATACGATTAATTATTGCATGCTCCAGCATAAATGCATTATTTAAATAAAGTAGGTACGTTTCATAAAACGGCTTTCTCAATAATAACTGTCTACGTTGACAACAATTCTTACCACGAATAAAATTGTACAATCATTCTTCCCTTGAAAGTTATCAGTATTTTCTATAAATATTTCAATGAACCGTTTCAATGACTTGCTGGTATCAGAACAGAAAAGGGATTTCACATCTTTATCTAATGAAAAATGTTTTCCAGTTATTGTTACATTGTACTGACAAAAAAAGAAATCCACTCTTGGATTTCCCGGTAAATCTAAAACTGAAAATTGAATGAGATACATAAATCCCACACACTTATTTAAAATTTAACACACGTAGTTATCCGTTGTTCAGCTCAGAACATGATTACTAAAAGAATTAATTTTAACGATAACGATTCTTCGACAATTTTACATTGAATCACGATAACTCTATTTAAAATTTAATGGATTGTTTGAAAAATTGTAAGTATAGTACTTTTATACGAACGGAGATGTATTTTTATGTGTGTAATTTATCAAAATGAAGATTTAAAAATATTCTGTATTGGAAATGCGAAATTTTGAACGATTTCAAAATTTTTAATATCGTTTTCTATGTTTGTTTAATACTAAAGATGTATGCGGTATAAAATTAAACATAACATAACCTCATCAGTGATATTATATAATATGATATATATAAATATGTTATAACTAAATTTCCCAGTCGGTTTTTTATACTTACATGTACATATAACCCAGCTTATTAATTCGTAAAAATTGTCGTGATTATTATTTTTTGGATCTTTTGATATTCTATTTTTTCTCGAAAAATCTGCACGAAATTCAAAAATTGAAAATGTAAATGACTGATAATTATTGAGCAATTATTGCATAATAAAATAAATAAAATAAAAAATTAGTTGTCTGTTGACCTTCACCTTTGTTAAAAACCTATAAACGTACCTATAAAAGGTTAATTTTTAACATCATTTTCAAATCGCAATATTTACAGTATTTTTTTTTTAATTGTAGAAACAAAAATAAAGCATTTCTGCTTTTAATATTTTTTTATAAAAATATCGTAGATTACCTGTTTTAACCAAACAATATCTTATTCAGAAGAAGCAAAAACATGGACTTTAAACTTGCATTTCATTCTCAAAAATTTGCCTGTTTCTGTTTCTGTTCAAAAAAATATCAAGAAAGACATTTTGTTGTAATTTCTAACTAAGAATAAAAATTTTGTATAGTACCTACATTACCAATACATTTTTTTTTCTTTTTGGAATAATATAGTTACATTTATCGAGAATCTAAATATTACTTCTTGATTATTGTAGGGAATAGCGCCAAAACAATGAGATCCTTTTTGGATTTTTTTGTTTCAAGCTTTCAATTTTTGGCGTTTTACTAATTTGTCTTGTCAGTATATCTTAATATAATTTTAATTTTTGATCATTTTTACACTAACGTTTTTGAAAATTACATGAAAAATGTCTCAATCTGGAAAAAAGTGTTTCACTTTGAGATAGAAAGAAAATAAAAATAAGATAACCTAGTAGAGTATACAATTACATTACAAAATATTTTACTAAAGTTTAATACCGATTGCTTTCTCAATCTTTCATTCTCTTATAACTAAATTTTTCTTCAAATAAGCCCAATATAAAGTGCGATCAAAAATAAACAACCTCCAGTTACTACTCGATACTAAAATGTTTTGGAACACATCTTGGAGCTAACAATGTCAGGTCTGAGTGTCACCTTAATCTGTCATCTGTCTATCTGTTGTTCTCCATTTGTTGGTTTCAAATATATTTACGTGTTAAAAAAAATCAGTCGTATAAAAAAAAATTGAGAGCTAAACTGGTTTCATTGGATTAGTGTTTCGTAACAACAATTTTAGGTGAAAGTTTTAACCTAACCTCACATCATAAATTGTTAACAGGTGAATCTAT
>QDEB01091946.1:0-11241 GCA_004193795.1 Asbolus verrucosus | reverse complement strand
AAGTAAAAGCAAATATTTTTAGCTGGCGAACGGACAAGTTATAAACAGCCAACTGAATTTCGAAATGCAATGATAAAAATGCAAAAAGCAGCAATCGGTGACATGTAAATGGGTAGTTTTTGCTTGAACCGGTAGTCGTTGCGTTATGACATTTTAAATGTAAAATACGCTTATTTCTAAAAATAATAACAGTCATTATTGTTGTTACAATCGGCGTATGAAACGCGTGAATGAGCGTTTAACCGTGCTGAAATTAAAAAAAATTATAATATATTCTGAATTACAAACGTTATTAGGTGCAAACACATAAAATACACAATTACCACGATCAGCTGCACGCATTAATGCAGAAACTTTAAATGTTCAAAAAAAGTTTACGGGTCGAGGTGAACTTCTAAATTCGCACTATTATTAATGTCGAAAACGCTCATAATAACCGCGAATTCCGGCCCCTCAAGATTAACCCAAAGATATAAATGTTGTATGACAGCTAATTGCGATTTTAAATACAAGTTTCAGAAATTTGACATTTACTCAAATCATTTAATCATGACTGAAACAAGAATATGATTTTTTTTCAATTTTCGCAAAATATATTGATTTTAATGTATAAAATAGTCGTAACAACAATAATAATAAATCATAACATAATTATACGACAGAATATTGCAATTCACATGCTAATAATATAAATCATAAATCATTATTACGTGAACTTTTTTTAAGAGTGCGATAATTACAAAATAATAATAAGTATGTACCGTATGTAGTAATTCCCAAGTGCAAGAAATCATTAAAACATAATTATTTACAAACATAAATACTAAGGTCTTATCTAATTGTTTCAAATCATTTTTTTTTGCAATAAAACTGGTTCAAGAAATATTGTTGGAACAGCTGGTTGCGCGCCATAAAAATTTGGAGAAAAATATTCACGATATTTAAATGTGGGAACCTGTCTCGGCATAAATTATCATGAACGAAAATACAGAGAGATCAATAAAGAATCGCAGCAGCTTATGAACCTTTTTCTGCATGTCTCTGATTGATTCAGTATTCAGTTTTAATAATCAGTTATCACAATAAACGTTTAATAAAATTGGAAGGAGAATAAAGTTGACAAAAATAACCATAAAAGATGTTATTATTTTCGAAACATAACCGTCTATTCATGTTTTCAAATGTGATGTCTTCCAATTTTCGTAAGGAGGGGGAAGCGGATACCAAGGCACCTGCCCCTTCTGTTTGTCTGATGTTAGACTTTAAAATTTCTATCCAAATATTTCAAGACGGACGAGGCCTTGATCCTTTAAATCTTCAACTGAAATGAACACTCTTAAACCTCTTTAAATTTTGATAAAAACCTACATCGAAATACCAAAAAGCATAAATTAAGAGATCTTGTCTTTTCGTACTTTTATCGTAACATAGACCTAAAACTAAAAATTTAGTAACAGGATTTATTCATTAATGGTCATTCAATGACCATCAGATAGATGGTGGGCCCAAACACTTGTAAAAATCAAGTAATCCTTTGAAAGTTAATATTACACTTGAGGGTTCTCGCATAACAATTTGATAACGACTCTACAAGCAAGCGACTAGCTATATAGTTTTCTATTTACAAAATAATTACAATAATGTGGATAAATATGGACCGTGACGAGCAAACCTCATTCTTTATCATTAAAGTCTGTCTTTTTTTAAATAAACACACAAATTATTCCGTAATTTGTAATTTTTGACAATTGATAAAACCAAAATAGTTCAAAATGTTATTCTCATAGATATATCACAGTAAAATAATAACACAATTGATGGAAGATACATAACCAGTTGCAAAATGAAAATATAGTTTTTCAGGAAAATAAATGAGCTCGTTATAGCGCCAACTGAAAAAAGCAAAAAAGCAACTACAAACCCTGTGTGTGTCAAAACTGTTAACAGTTACGAAAATTCAATTTAATACAGGCTCGAATACAAATTATAATTATTAAGTTGAAATGAAGCAATTTTTACTAATATACACATTGCTGTGCTTAATTATAGTTTCCACATTTATGTACATACATCACAAAATGTAAAAAAAATAATACAGAGAATATGAACGAAACTTGTCCCCCTCTCCTTCCCCTCAATGAAGGCTGCAGAAAGTGATGGAGGCTGATTTTCAGACAGTAGAAACATCGACTGTCATAGTCATCCATTGATTGTTAAGTCTATGGCAAATGTATAATTAATTATTAAGCTGTCGTTTAATTAAAATTTAATGGCGTAAACTCGAATTCCTATGACGGCGTTTTGGGTCGTTATATCTGGATATATGATTCATCATTACTATCGTTCCAATTTTTAGCTAATTCAAGTTACATTAGAAAAGCAATTATTAAATTCAGCACGCGAAATTGGCCACATTATTTTAGTGGCGTGGCAGCCGGTTTTAAAATGCAACAAAATAGCGGGCATTTTTACAGCTTAAAAACTGACGTGGCGAAATGAAGATGTAACGCACATTTTTCCATGAAAAATGTGCAAAAGCGCAACAACAGGGCCTCCAAATTTGAAAAATGAGATATCGAATTTGGAGTAATGAGTTACACGGTCAAAGTCGCAAGTTGAAAACCGAAAAAATTGTTGGACGATTCCAATGAAACTTGGTATGTAACCAGGGGACATGTAATAACACCGAATGAACTTGTAAGTCACATCCTGGTATGCCTGGCGGATTTTAATAAAACATGGTTGATGTGTATATGAGACAATAAATGAATTTTTGATATTATATGGCCGATAAAATCTGATACAAGAAATAAACAACGAATGATTTACTTCAACATAGGCCAAGGTCAGACGTCATATTGAAATTAAATTAACCATAAAGTGGCCATAAATTGCATAATTTTCTGGTAGCAGAAGCTTATAAGTGATAGGTCTGAGCGACACGTTAATTGATCATCATCACTTCATTTGACGGCTTTTTTGTCTGCAGGTTACGATAGAAGAAATTCCTGTTCGCTATTTAATCTACTTAATGAACCAACCTTAAATTATTCTGTATGAATTTTATATCAGTCTAGACAAATGGAAACTCTTTTCTTTGCAATATTTGAGGCTGATGTTATAAAAATGTAAGCCTAAGAATAAACAAAATGTTGATTACATTAAACGTGCCGCGTACCTTTTTTCAAGCACCTACTAGCATGTGCCGCCTTTTTAATGTCATAGTCATCGCTGACGTTGAGACAGTGGCTTGCGTCATTTTTTTTTTGACAGCTGTCAAAAGTCCGTAACGCTTTCGTGTATTGCGTCATTTGTCATTTGTCACACTCCATTGTTGCTATTGCAACAGAAATAAATTTAAATGCAACCACAACGATCACCTGGAAGCGGAACATCGATTGTATCACAATTATATGAGGTGGGCACGTTTAATCTTTAATGATCACTCTGTATTATAACATTTAGTAACATTGTACATATTCACACAAAAATGACAGTAAATTTTATAAATCTCTTTTCATCTGTTGGTTACAGGTCATTATAAATGTTTGCAATCAAAGGCAAATGGTCTTGATGCCGCTACATAATCATAATGATTCGGACTGTTTACTCTTGACATGTAATAACACGATCTGTCATTATATTGGATTTGGAGGTTATGTAAAAAAATATTCATTGAATAATTAATTTAAATAAAATAGTGCATATTACTTAAAAACAGATTGTTTATAACATTTTAGTAAAATAAGTAAAGAAGTAATTAAATATATGTAGTTTAATCTTGCAACAGTGACAATTAATAAGCAGTACAGCCAACAGTAAAAAAACACTTCTCCCCATTATCAAGTTTTTTTAGTAAAAATTGATAATTGTTTATATAGAGCGGCAATATTTCCTGAAAATTCACGGCCGCCTTTGACTACAAACATTTATGATTCTCCGGTACAAGCCGGTTTGTAAAACTGGAACTTTTTCAATAAATGGGTGAATAGTTGGTTGCATATATACAATTATTTTTTGTTAAAACATTTTTAGAATCGAGCTCTGTGAGTGCCAATGCGATATTTAAAGCAACGATTGTCTTCATATGCTAATTTTGGACTATGTGACCATCCTACTCGATAACAAAACTCTAATTGCATTTTTTTTTTCAAAAACGCGTCGAGTTTTCACATTAATGGCTTCATTGAAATTATTTTTAAGCTTCAAAACAAATCCGGGCCTCACACGCAACTTGTCTCTAAAGGAATCATCGCGAACAAAGCGTTCACACTTCATAGACCTCTTTATAAAATGTCACCATGTCCAATATTTTGAAGAGGCGATTCTGATGCGGCTATTATATGAACAATTAACCAAAAGTGGCGATTTTTCTGCTTTTACAGATGCAATGAAGTCAGAAGAATGGACGTAAAACTACCCCAATGATCTTTCCCCACCCCTATCATTAAATCTCCGCTGGGACCGACTCCTCAGTGGAAGGATGATCTCTGAAAGTGTTGCACAAGGGCGTCAAGGCCCTCAGACCCGCCTCTTAGATCTAAAAATGGCATGCAGGGTAGGAACTCTCTAAATTTAGAAAGTCTTGTTTAGCAACAATTAGAAATCTGCAAAAATGCATCTAAGCAAACTAATTTTTTGTTATTACATCGGTAACATTTTCGTTTTAAAAAATTCTAAAAATTCGAAAATTATGAGTGTCGCATAAATTAGTTAATTTTTAATATAACAATGAAGTAATGGAAAGCAGAGTAAAAAGATTAAATTAAAGATAATACCAGGCAACAAATGACTTCTTATGTGGAAGTTAACGATAAAAGAGTTGATGTTCACGATTCTTTATGACGGCCGTATTACCATTACAATTACTTTGCACCCTTACTTTCAACACGGGTAAAGGAAGGTCGACATCATTTCCACCTGTTGTAGCATCTTCGCTGTCATTTTATTATTATTATCATCATCGAAATCTTTTCGTTATAAAACAGCGGTTTTGCCTAATGAAACTGGAACACACTGGTTAATGATAATTGCTGGAAAAATCTTCTGTTTCATATTTCTTGAGGCATTGCAATTATGAAGATTCTACTGATATAAAAGTTTAATAAAACATTCTCATTTTTACAAATTCCAGTAAAAGCAGCTTCGTGTGGGAACCAGATCCGACTGATAATTGCGATGTTGGAGCCGATTCCTTTTTCTGGAAATTTTACAATTTTTTGAAAAAACTTATTCGTAGAGGTGAAGGAAAACAAAATCGCACCTAACGAAACCAGTATCTTCATAAAATTAATAAAACATCTAGTTTTGATAGGTGATGTAATCCAAAATTTCCATTGAAAAACATTGGTAACACCTGCTTTTTGTACGATAAAAATAGCCATTGGTGCCGTACAAAATGTCATAAGCCAATGATTGAATGTGACAGGGGTAAGATTGTAGTCGTTCTTCAATTCAATAACAAAATTAAATGTTTTAAAACGTATAAACGTCCAAGTATTAACGTGTTTATGATGTTTACAATACAAGTACATATAAAATGAAATGTATAAATCGTTATTTTAAAAATGATGGAAAACGATAACAAAATGTCAGATAAATCGGTGGAAACATGTTTTTACAATTCAACTAATGGTTAATAAATAACCGAAAACGCAATACAATCTATCTATTTCAATTAAATATTACAGTACTCTGGATTTGGCTATAAATTATTGCAATCACTTTTTCTTCGGGTTCTACAATTTCGAATTTTATGAAACTCTGTGTTTATAATAACAATTATTTAAATCTTCACATTATTTATATAAATCCAGAATAAAATCACAAATCATCCACCTCCATGAAATAAATCTTGTCAGCCGCTTTTTCCGATAGCGATATGGCCAAACATGTGGGATGGACAACAAGCTTGGGTAATTTTATAATGGAAGAAAAAGAAAACTGTAATCTGCAAATGGAAGTCCTGTAGTTGAAATTATTACTTCATATTATCGTGAGTGTCTTACAAACTATTTTGTTTGTTTTATGAATTTTCTTTATTCTAATTCAGATTCGGAAAAGAAATAAATTTAAAAATATTCTATGCATTTACCCACAGTTATTCACTGAAGAAATAATCTACAAAATTTTAAAATCCAAAAACTATCTTCTAGGGCACCAGCAGAATAAAATTTTCGTAATAATATTTGAGTGACCACTAGTGCCATACACTTTTTTACCTATTAACTTGTGCCGCCTTTTAAATATTATATAAAAAAAATACCTTTTTCAGAAGTCGATATCTCTTTCATGTTGTGACAAAAATGTCTCACTGAGTGAGAGAGACTACTGGGCACAATTTTGACATGTAAGTAACCCTTAGCAAACATCAAGTACCCTATTGAAACAATGTAATTAAATTTTTGTTTCACTCCACTGTCATTTGTTACTGTAACAGAAGTATATGTAAACGCACAACAATCACTTGGAAGCGGAACATTAAATTTATTATGGAGTAGGCACCTTCAATCATTAATGATCACTCTGTATTTGAGTAAAGTAATAGATAAGTAAATATTTTTATAAACTGCTGTCACACATAATTAAATACACATAAAGTTTGCCCAAAATTATGCTCCAATAGGACATGTAATTTCAAAATAACCAGGAACAAAGAAATGACATCATCGAGATTTGAGATTAAATTCTCGACATATATGCTAAATAAAATCAACAAAAGCATCGAATCAGATACAGATAATCAGATAATTGGTAGAGTAATACTTCAAAATTTGAGGGACTTATCACTTCCAAAAAATCACTTTTACGGTATATCAAAAATATCATGCAACACTATCCGTTTTTGCCATTAACTTGTCTGCAAAAATTTTGACATAACTGTTAAGTGATTTCCAAGGTTACGTGAGTCCAAAAACGCCTGATTTTCAGAAAATCAATTCCCTTTTGAGAGGAAGTAGAAATTACTAAATAAAATATGTAAGTTCTAAGTGATAGTTAAGTGATAGTTAAGTTAATAAATAATAATAATTCTAAAAGCCAACTACCGAGTGATTATATTTTAATAAATAAGTAGAAAAAGGCAATTTTGCGTCGGTCATTTGTTGACAACCACTATTATTATTGGAAAATAAGAGAGCAGAAAAAAAACAGAATAGTAGCGTTGCAATTTATTAAACATAAAAGTCTCAAGATTTATTAATTTCTTTATTGAATAAATATTGATTTGTAACATTGTTTGTATATTTAATCTTAAATATTACACACAATATCATACCTTGTTCTAATTTTAATTTCAAGAACTGTGTTCTATTGTGATTATTAAAAATTTGATAATAAAATGTTACACTAATGTTTTATTATAAACGTTAAGTGCGATATTTAATAAAAATTAATTTTACATTGTACACTCAATACATACCTATAGGTTACAAAGTACGATCAGTTATTTACCACTTGATCTGACAATGTTTTTGGAACGCTAACAATGTAGGTTAACAGGCGAAACTATCTACGACATAATGGCAAAAAATCAAATCAAACAGTAACCAAAGGTATCTTATTTTTAATGCATGTTAATTAGGAAACATTTAAAATGTGATTATAATGTAATATAAAGAATATAAAGAATAAAGTTTATTCGAAAATGTATTTGACCATACGTTATTATTTATTTTTAAATAAAAGATATCACTTTTAAAAAAATGATTGTTAAAATATTATTAGAAGAGGTATTTTATACTGTATACTCTTCATGAATTTTATTTATTGTAAGAATTGCTATTTTTTGTATCTTATGTATTTTAGCATTTGTTTTCGTATATTTAGTTTTTTTTTTAATTCTCTTTTCATTTAGCCCTAGAGTTCACACGTGCCTAAATTTCGTAATTTTAGTCTTCGTGATATTCATGCAAGAACAATGATACAGAGTGATTTTGTAGTTTTTTATTACAGCAATGTTTATCTGGGAAGATTCGAAGCACGTTCTACGCATTAACGGTCAAAAGTGATTGTGTGCGATAATAATGAAAATTAAGAACGCTGAATTTGGTCAGGGTCTTTCTCAAAATAATTGGGTTTCTGTGTTATTAATATTAGTGTAGGGAAACACAAAGTTTCCAAAACTCATTCAACACTACTGAGAGTAAGTGGGGTTTGAAATGCGCATCGACCATACATGAAAATTGGTAAAATTTTACGAAATAATAAACTGTAAATGATTTAATAAGAATTCATGGATTATTTAAAAAGAAAAACGAATATGAGAAAAAGTGGAGATATATACAGAGTGATCAATAATGATTTAACGAGACCAGTGAGAAGGTCTTAGACTGGATGTTCCGCTTCCAAGTTGCATTTCTGTTGCCATAGCAACAACGCAGTTTGACAAATAACAGTGGCGTGGAACAAAAATTAATTCATTATTTTAATGAGGTACCCGATTTTCATATACGATGTAGGGATTTGCTACATGTGTCAAAATTGTGCCCAGTTCTGTCTCTCGCACTCAACAGTGAGACCGATTTTTGACAGCTGTCATCAATAAAAATATGACGCGCCACTGTCTCAACGTCAGTTATACAATATTAAAAAGGCGACATGAGCTAGCAGGTGCTTGAAAAACGACACAACACAATGCACAATAAGACACAACTTTTTAAGCATAACATTCAGATTATAATTCAAAATTTATTACCACATCTGTCAGTTTAGAATGGCTCTCTTTTCATTTTTATTCAAGTTCAAAAGCATGCACTTTTTTATTGTGGTAACTTTTACATCCCATTTTTCTGATCTATTTTAATTGATACATTCCTGTTTAAGATTTTAAGTTCGGGTATCTGAAGCCGAGGGCCTACAGTCCCTACTCTTACAATGTCCTTAGAATCTTACAAGCGGGTGCTTATTGCACGCCAAAATGTCATTTCGTTTTCCTGATATTTTGAGCGGATGGTTCTAAAACGGACACCCGGTATACGTAAACAAGTGAATTTTTCTTTAAAATTAATCAAAATATATACCGGGTCATTATAAATGTTTGTAGTCAAAGGCGGCTGTGAATTGTTTAAAAATATTGCCGCTCTATATGAATAATTATAAATTTTTACTAGGAAATTGCAATTACAGGGAAAAGCGTTTTTGACTGTTGGCTGCATTGGTTACTTATTGTCACAAGCCCGATATTTAACTACAATTACTTCCCCACTTACTTTATTACCTGTCTTTTAAGTTAGTACCATTTTGTTTGAATTAATAACTCAAAAAATATTTTGTTTACGTAACATCCAAACCAATACAATGACAGATCGTGTCAAGATATGTCAAGAATACACAATCCGAATTATTATGACTGTAAAGCGACAATAAGACCATTTGCATTTGTTTCTACAGCTGCCTTTGACTGCAAACATTTATAATAGCCCTGTATAAATATACGTAAAAATATTTAACTAGCGATCGAATAAATTTCCAATTAGAGTTGGCTGCGACGATCACGTCACTTTAGACAGATGACAGATATGATACATGTTGCTTATTGTTCGACGCACATTTGTTAGGTTAGGACGCGAATGTCACTGCGCAAACGTCATTTGTATGGTTGTGTCTACGGTTCCCCCGACGTGACACTGTTTTTCAACGCCTACCTAAATCGAAAATATTTTCGATCGCTCCCCTTTTTTGACATTTTGAAGACGGCAAAAAAATTTGATAATTTGATTTTACAAATCGCGGTTAAATATGAACTGTCATCATGGGCTATTGTAATTTTACAGACAAAGCAAGATGGGAAATGTCGATTGGTTTAAACGTAATTGATTTGTTCTTTGTGTGATGTAGCACAAGAGTCAAGACCGCCCTTCTTACAAAACCTGCCTCTATCTCTTTGATAAAATTACTCACCATTTTAACAGGCGTCACCGTGTAGGGACAGTCATTGCAACCATCCTTTCGCCAAATCATGGGCGACAAACTAATAACCTTGCTGGTACCTAATTTTGCAACTTTAACTGAAAAATTATCTTGCTACTCAAAAGAGATTCACCCTGTATATGTGCACGCATCTCAAGTAATAAAATCGAAAACCAAAGTATTAATTTACATGATAGCAATAATAATAAGAGACCATGCTGTTGCACAGTCCATTAAATTGATCTCCCCCAAAAGCGGTTAAAGAGCGCAAGAAGTAATTTCGAATGTGGAAAATTCTCGGCGGTGTCGGATAAGTGACAATTTCGTCCGTCCGCGATTATGTAAACCAGCCGCCACAAGAGGTCGAACCTCGTCGGAGCAAATCCCGCCGTGGCCGTCCGGAACGGGCCCCGGTCGCCGACAGTTGCAATGCGTTGCGCAACAAGATCAGATCCGTCGCAAAAATGAGATTTGGGCCCCGAATTTTGGCGCCGCCCGAACCGCACCATCCGACTTCCGGCAGCGTCGAGTTACGTAATTTCGACCTGTACATGTGTCACATGTCCGACGCATACAGAGTGTTCGGCGAGGGATTCGGTCGGGTGGCGGACGGCGTCCTTCGCGGATAAAATCAATCGGATGGGGTACCAGCGGCCGAAAACGGCCGCGACGGCAGCGGCGGAGGCAGACAATGACGACATAGATAATGTTGGAGTAAGTACCTTTCTGTCATTGATTATGCAATGCGTCCTGAACGCACACGTCGGTTCCAGCAACGCCAACGACGGACACTCAGCACTGGCTCGCGGCTCGACAACAACTGCAGGAAGTCGCACTCGGCGTGTGTCTTTGACAGCCGCGGCGGACCATCGAGCACAGTTTTGGGCGAATTCGCAGATCGCGCACCACACAGACGTAACGGTAACGCGACGTCGGGACAAAGAGCGCCGAACCCGGAACTGCCGAAATCGGTGATGGCACTCGCACGTGCTGCCCTTCGGAGGAGCTCTGTGGGCGCTGTACTGACCCGGCTCTACGTGACGTCGCCGGCCAACTGTCTGATCGCGCTGTCAGACGCCAACTCGGGCCGGATCGCGGCCGGTCGCCCCCGCAGCCCCACCACGCCGTGCACACGCATCGCCTTCGGGCGTCGCAACCGTCTCGACGGCGATGTGGTCGTGCGAGCGACACCCCGCCGAGATCCGCACTGCCGGCGTCTCCCTCTCGTCGCTCCTTGTCCAGGTGATGACGACGCGGATGGCAGCGGCGGAGCGACACGCTGCACCCGAATCGACCTCCTTCTTTTCTGCTCCGACGGCGAAGGCCGTCTTT
>QDEB01091867.1:0-25913 GCA_004193795.1 Asbolus verrucosus | reverse complement strand
ATATATATATATATATATTATACATAGGTAGATATCTAAGGATATGTAATATACATTTATATGTAAAAATCATAAGAGAAATTAAGGTCAATTATAACACATGGAAACTGTTTTAACTTTCAATAGTTCTACTTTTTCAGAGACGAGGGTAATTTAGGAAATTATCTGCCTCATGTTATGAAACAAAAGGGTAACGATTACAATTTTTGCTACCAAGTAGGTGTGACATTTGTAAATTCATAGACAAGTGTCTTTCCATTTTGATCATTTATTAATTAGGCAAAGAATTATCGATTAAAAAATGAATGATCCGAAACTAGACGCAAACAATTTCAGTGAGGTAGAGAATCCATTCAAGTTTGTAACAGTTTTAAATCTACTAAAATCACAGTTTCTTCTGGTGTCCTACAAGGATCTATTGTTCTTGGATCTATTTGTAAATGACATAAATAGTTCATTTAATGTACCTTCTTTATGACCTTAAAATATTTTTGAAAATTAGTAATGTGTCTGACTGCCTGAATCTTCAGAATACAATTGGTAAACTTGTCAAATGATGCTCCTGTAACAATCTCGAACTTAATATAAAAAAGTGTTTCGTTATCTCATATACTAATAAAACCAGTAAGATTGAATACGATTATAATATACAAAATACTATTATAAAAGGGGTAGATACCATTAACGATATGATGGGAGTCACATCTGATAGTAAGCTTGAATTTAACAGATACATTGAGTCAGTGACATCTGCCGCATTTAAACTATTAGATTTTGTAACACACGAAACGGCAGAGACTTTGGCAGTAATGAAATGCTATTCATGTTGTATTTTGCTTATGTAAGGTCCAAACTGGAATATGCCAGTGTCGTGTGGTCCCCTTCTAGTCAGCTAGGGATTCATCAATTGGAGAAGGTTCAAAGACAGTTTCTGAAGTATATGGCCACTCGGGTTGATGGGATGTGTCCTCCCAGAGGTTTTTCTCAGGATCTATTGTTGAAGAAATTTTCTGTTGACTCTCTGGAAGATCGCCGAATATGCCTTGAATATGTTTTTCTTTAAATTGATTAGTGGGATGACTGACTGCCCTGACTTACTGTCTAGACTGAATTTCAGAATACCGAGGAATAATAGCAGAAGTTTACAAAATTTTTATTTACCTAAGAGTAGAATAAACTTACTGAAAAAATCGCCTATACATCAAATGTGCGCCAGTTATAATGAATTTTGTTCTATTTTTGATATATTTCATCTGAGTCTCTCCTCACTTAAAAGTGATCTTAAATTTCAAATTAAAAACAGTAATTAATGCTTTAAATCCTTTGAAATTTCTGTAACTTTGATTGACAGTCTTTTCTTTTCTCTTTTTTCCCTTGGTCCGGTCTTCTCTCTCTTTCTTTTCTTTTTTTTCTCCCTTTTTTTTGCTATTTTACCATCTGTCACGTAAATGGCTAATGTCGTGAAACAGATTTCAATTAATAATAATAATAATGATGATGATGATGATGATGATGAACCAAAGTCTGGTTGATCAGTTGAGGCACAAACTGCAGAAAATGTCAAAGAAGTTGAAAATTCGGTGCTTACAGATCGAGTGAAGGTCTTCGTTAATGGCAAAGAACTCCCTTCATCCGAAAGGAGTGAAGGGAGTGTTTGCAAAGTTGTGCAAAAGAATCGTTTGTTTCATTGTTTACATTAATTGTAGTGGCTTATACTGCTGATTTGTTTAAATAATTCGAGTAAAAATTATTATCACGATAAATTCTTTTTGAATCTTTTAATTACTACAGTGTATTTAAAATCATTCTACTACTTACATGTTTTAGCCAGTGCACAGACAGATCACGAAAATGTTATTTTAGTTGACCTGATTTTTGTTATGTTCAACATTCTAAAAAATAAACTTTTACTTTTAATTTATGTAATTTATAATGCTCTAGATGGAGAAATGTCTTATTAGTCTTATTATATCTGTTCTGGAAAAATAAAGTATTTGAAAATATTTCGTAAATTGAACATGACGACAGATGACTTCAAAATTCTGAGAATTGCCCTTAATTATGACCATGATCAAATACCCAGTTACTATGTCATTTTATACATGGAGACAAATTGACTTCAATTTCAAATAGATGTAACTCCTTCCAAACTCTATTTTTTACTCATATGAATAGCTAACTTGAATTTTAAATTTTATTAGGCTCTTTATCAAAATCCTAATAAACCTTATTAACCTAATAAAAATATTAGGGTAACTAAGTTGGTTATACAGTGAACAATGTGACAATGATTATTGTCATGACAATTAATCAGAAGACTATATTATTATTATTATATTATTCAATAAAATAAACTAATTCTTTCGCCAGTGAAGTTTTCGAAATTAAGTTGGTCTTAAAAATTCTCCTAACCTTCCTAAACAAACCAACAGAATTTGGTAAACTGCACCTACATTTATAGTAAAACATCTTGAATAATGGTTAGTGAAACATAGAGATATTACAAAACAGTGTCAATTCTTTTATTGGGGTTATGATTTTTTTAAATCATGATATGAATTTACTGCGTATTTGCTATTTAATCAATCTTAAATTTTGCTTCTGACTTTTGATTTTTTACTCGCTTGTCTGAAATGGCAATTGCTGCCTCATTTCAAAGTAAATGCAATGTCTTAAAAACGTAATGAAAGTGACGTGAGTAAAAGTTCCGTGAAGTCGTGAACAGACCGAAAAGCCCTCATTACATTCGTAATCCATGCGCAGGCACTTAATGTCAGGGGTAATTATTTTTTACGCAACTCTCGAGCTGTATCTTTTCCCCTTGTTTTCATTTCAAGATTTTATTTATTTTTATGCTGCTGTTTATATTAGATTGCTAAATCAATTCATCCCCTTGTTGCTAGCGGGGCTAATTTGCAATAATCGCGAACAAATTTGTCGGTAATTGGGTTTTGAAGTTTGGACGTTGATAAGAAGTGGGCAAAGGAGCAACGAACACAATTTCTGGGTAAAGCATTGAGGCATCATCCCCTATGAAATTACCTGATTAAATTTTCATATTCAATCTTGAGTTGTTTGCCCCTGGGAGGCAGACAGGTCTCAGGCAGTCTTGTACGAATTTTCCTCCACTTCCTATCCCTCTTTTTTCTAGCGTCATAATTGCGACTCAGGTGAACTCTTTGTTTAAACAACACAAAAATTTCGATTTGAACCCAATTAAGTGAACATATCGCCGAGCAGGACTCGCTCTCTTTCTCCTTCAGAAAACAGTTTTCGATATTGTATATGAGATTACATTTTAGGAAGTGGAATGGAAGTCATTCATATATGATTAGAAAAGACGTGATTTATTTTTCAAGGTACTCTAGAGATTCCGCTGAATCTGACGCCTGAGGTAAACTAAAGTTTGCGACTTGGGAAAATGCTCTTCCGTAACAAGGTAACGTTGGGGGCAGATTCTATTAAATTACATTTTTTATAAATGATACGTTAAATAAAACGAGAAATATAAGACGGGTAATTTAATTCCTTGTCGGTTTTAGAACGTCGTTCTCTTTGTTTCTTTAGTCCCTCATTCCGGAGCGCACCCACGGAAATTATTCACTCACATTCGAATGTAATATTTTTTTTAAATACCTCGCCGTCTCCACGGCGTAACCTTCCTTCTCGCTACCCGACCACGACAAAAAATGTAATTGCGTTCCACTCCAATTACCAATAAAATTATGTTTTATGAATAGGCCGCTTCAAGAGCACCAAATTGGCTAATCTTCTAGTTTTCCGATCCTTGTTTCCGCTCTAAATGCTATTGTTTTTGCCCTTCCAGTCAATAATAACGTCCGGCTAATAAGAAGATGTCCTCTCAATATTCCCTTGTCTAGCCAACACCAAACCAAGCATACCATAACTCAATTAAACGCAGAACATTCTGTGTCACGCCAATTAAAGGAAGGCGTCTTATTAACATTAATTGACTTATCCGTATTAAATAAACAACAGTTAATTACAACGTAAATAAAGTTAAGTGAAATAGTGTAAAATACTCAGGTTACACGCATGGAAATATTTTCAGTTCTGAAGCATCATATGTATTTCTTAATTTTTACCTAATTTTGTTAACTTTGTATGCTAATTATTATCAATGTCGAAATTTCAACATATATGTAACGATCAACTTGATAACAATAATTATTTCCTTGTTATATACTTAGAAATTATTATATTTAATGAATATTTATTACATTTTTTATTTTTTTGAATGGAAAATTGTCTGCACAATTTGAACCAAAAAAATTAAAATTCCCTAAAAACTAATGCTGGACATAAAAACATTATCCATAAAATGCTCATAATAATTTCAATAATACTGGGTCCGCCAAACATTCATTTAATTTTGAATTATACACAAATTGAGATCTATCTTTATCTTCTTTATTTCTATCACTTTATTGCATGGAACTTATTTCGTTCATTATAAATTACGTATTAACCAAAGTTGGTTTTACGCTACATATGATGTGAATTCATTTATACCACTCAAGTGAGTGTGCTGAAGCTTGTTATATGTCATTCGACTGTGAAAGCGTCCTGACCTCGAACTATTACAGTTTATTTCAAAATTAGATATTGTTTAGAAAAATGTACTTAAATATATTCAATTTTATAATAAAAGCTCAAGTGACTTTCGTTCAACACTTCAAGGTCGCGACGCTTTCACGGATGAATAGCTTATATAACTACTGATCTGGCATTATATTTATATTTATCACGAAGTAATGCTATAACAACATACTTTTGATTTCGATTATCGCCTTTTATGGATTTTAAATATTTTTTTCTCGTGACGTTTCGAACATTATTTTCTTCTCACTCATCGATTTGAACTATTACAGTCAAGTGATGATGATTATAGCAAGGAAGACAGTTTTTCCTTCTACGCCGTTATTTTATCAGAAATATTTTAATCGATATTTTAATTTTTATTTGATGCCCTATGTACAACTTTATCTGATTGCCAACTGTCATATTTTTGATATAAAAAATATCCAAACCATTTTTTTCGAGTTCCAAAAATTAGTTTAAGACACTACAGTGATGTATTGATGTAAAAAATAAGTTCATAAGTATACTATATTCAGTTAAAGTTGTGAAAATAACACTTTTTTTTTTGAAAACGTACAAGTTCCTTCATGTATGTACAGTTGAGGGCGAAATTAGAATGGTTAGATTGTAAAAATGACTTTTTTGATTTGTATGTTTACACTTATTTTACACCGTAATAAAATAAGCCATTTTTCTAATTTTGTCTCTGTACCCCTCTCAATTTCTAATATTCCTAGGATATAAAATATCGCGATTAAAATTTGTGCATTAATCGTAAACTTTAAGAGCAATCGAGGTGGTAATTTAGCAATATATTATTATTTAGTTTTTAAAGATAAATGGAAACTTTGAAGTTCCCATATTTAAAATCGTCTTAAACTAGTTTAAGATGTGTCTTAATTCAAAAAATTAATTATAAACATCCGAAATGACATAATTTTTGTTTCGTCTAAGTGATTTTAATGAAACTTGAAATGTGGGCATACAAATAAGTGTAAAGTTTGAACTTTGTTTTGATTCAAGAAAACAACTACGAACACGAAAAAAAAGAACCTTTAATGTTTAAAACCAAAACACTTAATTTACCAATATTATATAAATTATGAAAAAAGTGTTAATTTTCGGAAAAAGAGAATAAGAAATAATTATATCATGTTATAAGAATTAAGAGTAAAAAGTGTAAAAAAAAAGAAATTTCGTTAGTGAAGTTTGTCCTCAAATAGTAGTTTCACCACAGTGTAATTAATTGTTTTACGTTATCGTTGCATTCTTTTTTTAATTAAAAAAAGTAGAAAATAAGAAGTTTTAAGAAAGAGATTTAACAGACAAAAAGTTTTAAGTAACTTTTAAATGAAAAAAAAGTGGTACCTAGTATAGGCGACCAAAATTACTCATCTAAGGTTTGTCTGTTTTTTTCAAACTCATTGTATATTACGATAATAGCAGTAATTATCTTTCGACAAATGTCGGCTGTCTTCATTGGCATTCATGTTCTTTATGTGGAAGTGGGGCGTGGCGCCAGATATAAGGACTGAATAACTATTATTTCAGTTGACTGTTCATGACAAGTTTCTGCTACCATTAATTGAAAATTTACTATTCTGAAGCAAATAGTATGCATATCATTAACGTGAATGTCTAAAATTGTTTATGTTGTGCCTGTTTTTCGCACATATACAAAGGGGTTTTGAAGTCGGCAACGCAAAATAAAACATTTCATTTAACGCTGAACTATTTTAGAACTATCAGAAAATTGGAATTTAACAAAATTTTAATAATATTTTAACAAAATTTAGTAACATTTACATTTTTAACAAAATCCCACGAATTTTTAGTAAGAGTAATACCAGTATAGGTATCCACTGGATTCTAAGTACAAAACATCGAACAATTTTGCAAAACATTTTCTATTGCCTTAAATAAGGATCATAACAAGATCGTAATAATAGAAAACGTGTACGAAACCAAAGGAAGTTATTTTGCTTCTTGACATGACCGAGATATGCTCTTCGACACACTGCTAACTGTTTTTGTAATTCTTTCTGTAATCTAAGAAGAAAGTTAAATTTTTTGTCGATCCAGAGGGCAATATGTAGAAATTCAGATGGTCTTTAACGTCTGCTATGCGTATCGATTGAATTAAAGTCGGAGTAATGGCAAATGAATAATTTTCAAAATTTTCAGTACTTGAAATAATCAATAAATTCTATGTGCAACAGCATTACAAAAAAATGAATTCTGGATGAATCTCACTTTGTAAATGAGGTAAAATGTTTCGTGAACTATCGTTTTCATACGGCGTTCTGCTCCTGATATGTTTATAAACATATATAATTTTGTGCCTCTTTAAAAATCCGCTCCCTATACCATAGCAGCATCTACTCAAAAAGATTACAAGCAGGCATAGGGATTGATGTTGAGGTATATTTCATTTCGTGTACACCCTAACACAACTATCACAAAATCGATTAAAGGGGCACTGGCTCCATGAAAATTACAAATTATCATTCTTTATGCTAGTTTTGGTAATTCTTTACCTACCTCAATTTTTGCAGTGATACCTATTCAGAAATGCATGAAACTAGTTGAAATTAACTATACCGTATATAGCTTCTGAGTTAAAGTAGGAAAAAGGAACGAATAACTGCCAACTATTAATAGTAAATAATAGTCTTTGTGACATTTGTGTGATAGGTACTGAAGGTTCCCTTCTAGGTATTATTGTTAAAAAAAATATAATTTCTTTTTATAATCAGGTGATGCAACTGCCTCTTCGTCTATTTTACGGTAGCATTTAACCAAGCTATTGATTATTGATGCCAAGATGTTAAAAACTCTTGTTACCTCACTTTGGTAAAGGCCAATATCTCTCAAACTGGCTACTTTGTTTCCTGCATGTATTATGACTTTTCTTCTAGCCATCATACTTTTTGTATGTAAGAACTAATAAACAAAAGTTTTAATTAATTACAACAAATTTATGAGATAAGAAAATTGTGATATTTTTGCTTGTTTTGAAGAATTTTAGAAAGATTTTTATCTAATGATTAATTACTGTTACTTAAGAAATGGGTTTTTTAAATAAAATTTAAAAATCAAAAAATTAATTTTCATTCGGTTCCTTGAATTATGACGCGGAATTTATTTGTAATAATTCCGTAAATATTAAAAGAAAAATACAGATCAAACAAAAAATTAGAGAGAAGTGGATTAAAAAAACAGAAGCAATTTCCTTCAGAAACAGAAGCGTAAGACAGAATCCAGTAAATCATTAGTATTTTCGACAGTAATCGTTCCAATTTTCAGACTGATTAAGTAGATTCGTCTACATGTTGCATTATGAACAAGTCTGAGATTCTGCGATTCGAAATGAAAAATCAGCTGTCCGTCCGATATTAGTCCGTTGTTGCATAGGATTGGGATGGAAGCGCCACCGGCTGCTGGCAGTTCCTTGATGATCTGTAGTCAGCACAATGACGTTGATTTATATTCACGAAGTTACTTTTGTGTCGAGAATGGATAGGCGGATATATCCGGGCGTGTGTTACCCACGCACACCACCGACTTACCCATCGCAGATACACAGCATTCAGGCCCCCGGGCGGCTTCTTTATCCCGCCGCCGCCGACCCCGACATCGACATAGAAAAA
The DNA here is from genome assembly GCA_004193795.1 of Asbolus verrucosus. Lineage (NCBI taxonomy): Eukaryota > Metazoa > Arthropoda > Insecta > Coleoptera > Tenebrionidae > Asbolus > Asbolus verrucosus. Next base: position 17,661 of record QDEB01091867.1, on the reverse strand, counting down.
GATTACTCATCGGCAAGCAGCTAGCAGTCCCTGCACGTTTGCTTCTAATATCATTTTGATATTATTACCATATCAGCATGTTACTTCGAATATAGATTATCGAATTATTCCTGCTGCATTATAATATCGAATTGAATCTCGTTTCGCGAAAACAAACATGAAATTATTTGTAGTATATGGCTGATTTGATATATTTTTATTTTTACAATTTGACACAATATAGCAGAGACAGCAAAAACCAAATCAGTATGGCAAATCTCTCTTTGGTGAATTTAGGTGAAAAATCTGCGCATGACACCAGTATATTAATGTGAAATAGTTAATGGTACTTCTCTCATAAGTCAAACACACAATTATATATTTTTTTTATTGCTTCGACCTAACAATTAAAACTTGGGCGTTGTTTTAACTTTTTTTGAGATTAAAGGGTGCACTGCTTTGAAACATTGGAGCCGAATTTTTGACTGGCACCTAAAAATCTATGTGTATTAAAAGTACAATTTTGATAATTTTAAATTTTAATTTTTTAAAATTTTTACCTTTACAGTTCCGCAAGTGTCTTAAATAAGATGCTACATTAATACATATATTGCAGTAATTGACTTTATTTGTAGCTGTTGTCGAGATTATGGCATCTGATTGATTTTAATTTAAGTAGTTTTTATTCTTATTTTTTATCTGCCGAAAAGTGAATATCTCAGTTTCTAGTAGCTGCAATAGTACGTAGGTATGTATATATTTCCTATATTCTCTTTTCCTTAGACAAATTCGATATTTGATTTTTAACCACATGTCGAGCTCTTGCAAAAATTCCAATCAAATTTAAAATCATGCTGGGACAGAAATATGACTCATAACAGTTTTTTTTTTGCAACATCAAAGCCAGAAAACTCCAAAAAAACAGGAAATGAACTTTAAAGTTCAGTAATAAAAAAATAGATCATTTTGAAAAAGTTATTTTCACGAAATATTTCCTGACGTTATGTCAAGGAAGCTAAAAAAGTTGGACATGTTTCGTTTGTATTAAAGACTTCAAAGTAATAGGATTTATAATTGAAAATACTGAAGAGTTAAGCATATCTTTTTATCCCACATTTATTTGGTAAGTGGGCCTTATTTTGACGAATGACGGAAATTGTTGCCCAGTTAATTTTTTCGAACATTTTTACTCAATTTTTTAGTCTGCAGTATTCTATGGCTTTTTAGTTGTTTAAGTTCATTTAATAAAGAGATTTTGTTTTAATATCCACAGAATTTAGTAGAAAGAAAACGTTAAAAAGCAGAGTATAGTAAAAGTAATGAAAAGCACATATTTTACATATTACAGTAATGTGGTATCATTTCGTACAACTTTAGAAGAGGATTTAATTATAGGAGAGCCGTTTAATTATAGAAAAATTAAATAATGAAAACTGTGAAGTTCATATCAAAAAGTGCATACTTTTTGTGGAGTCTGCAGCCCGATTGTACATCCGAAAAATCGAAAAGCTGACTCCAGATTTTGCATTGTTCCAGAAACCTGCTCTTAATCACTTGGGATATTTCGTGAATAATTGTGAATTGTGACAGCTCTAGGGTTTTCTAGCTGAAGCTGCAGAAATATGTTGCAGGAAGTTCGCGGTCCTGCTGTGTAAACGAGTTTTTTAATTCGACGAATTCCATGTCGCTTTTAATTAATTTAAAAACGTCTAATGGAATTAAAATCATTTGTTAAGTAGCTTGTTTGTGTCGTCATGGCGACTGCGGGGACACCACCCCCCCGTTGGAGGATGACAGGATCGTTCGCCCATCATCGGCCGTAAAAAATTCGAGGGGCCAGAGGATTTGTCGACATGATGTATTGTTTTCTTTGATGGAGGAGGCAATGGAGCGTCTAGTTATGAAACAGACGGACTCAAGGTCGAAGGTTTCGTCCATCGGGAACACTTTAGTAATTGGAAATGTACTGAGGCGGAATAAAATATATAAGAAACTTCACCGCCTGTCTGATCGACGTACATGATTCCCTGTAGCGGTTAACGAGGGGATGGAGTGAGTCCGTCGATATTTCGCGAACTTTCAGGTCCAATAAAGGATAACGCGCTCGAGCTTTGGCCGTGATAAATGAGCCATCCCGAGTAAACATTGTCCTTCATTTGGGCCAGACAAAAGCCAGCTAATGATTTCTGAAAGCTGTACCGGTGTTTTTCCACCGACTTGCCTGTTTGGTTTGGATGGTTCGGGGGCTAATCTGTTGCTTTGGCAGTGGGTTAAGGTGCGAATCCTGGCAGGATTAGGGGCAGTTTCCTTGGACGAGTGCGGGGTTGCAGGAGCTGAGTGCCGACGTGATGGATGGGGTTTCCGAGTCGACACCCGTGGTCCACGTGCCCAACGTGTCACGTCCGCGATTTGTGTTCAAGGAAACCGCAGGGCCGATCGAAGTGCTCCCTCGGGAAACCGATGCTGGATGTTATTACAGTTGTTTTGTTTCCCGAGAATTACATCCTTTCATCTCGATTCGGAAATCGACTTTTTTGCGATACACACAAACTTTCCAGACCACCAGGACAACATTTAATTTCCTACGGCACGTTCGACCACTGTCAATTGAAAATTTCTCAACCCGGGGAATTAATTCGTCCGGATAACTGTTTACGGAATAGTTGCGGCGGACGCAATCGGAAATGCCCGACATTCTCCTTTCGACATCCCCCTTCGGAATGTGGAAGCGTATAATTAAAACTGATTAAACCAACAATTATTGTTAATGCCCCCCCACTCGACTGATAAAACTCATATCGATAATTAAAGCGAAGCCTTCAAACTTTAAGTCGCATTAAGACCGTTGAGTGATTAAAAGAGAGGGGGGAGCAGAGGAGATGTTTTCAAAGGGGGGTTGATTGGTTTTATTAGGGAGAGTCTATCAATCAAGGTGGCGGCGTCATGGCTGCCCTCTTTGCCTCAACCAACACAAACACACCGACACGTAGCGGCGCCGAGACTCCATTATGAATTAATTGTGTTTACATCCACTTACACAAAATACCTTTCACATTTTCCTAAACTGTTATTGTTTAAACGCCAATGAGAGTTGCTTTTATTACTGTCCTAAAACATTTGATAAACGACCCTTAAATTTAAATGTTTACATCCTAAAAATTATATTCGAAATTAGTTGTTATTATTATTAGTTATTATTGTTATAAGTGGTGAATGATAACTCTTAGTACAAGCGATTAGTCGAAAAATTCAAGGATTTCAAAGCACTTTCGGCTTTTATAGGCATCTGTTACCAACATTAATAATTATAAGCAAAACAGGTTATCCCAACTTCTTGAATAGATGTAATAGCTCTTGATATCATCCAATATAATCTCAAAATTGAAATCTAACTAGGTCAAAGATTCCTTTAGATCTTGGATTACTATAATACCAGCTACCAATTGTTGTTGCTAAGTTGAAGTTATTATACACCACGACCCAAATAGCCTAGGCATTTGATATGAATTCAGAGTGAGATAATTAAAAAAAAATGTGAATTTAAATCAGTCCTATCGTATTAAAATGTGACATTAATTATCAAAATAACATAATAATCATAAGCATAGACGTTGCACGCTATATTTTAAAATGACTTGAGCCTTTATAAAAAAAATATAACTACCATTTTTGGTTGTAAAAGAAAGCACAACATTAATTATGTTATTGACAAAGTCGCGGAAATCAAGGATATCATGCGTTAATTTAATTTAAAAAGTTCAAATAATAACCCGACCCTTCATGTTAAAAACCAATAAGTAGAAATGATAACTTTTAAAATAATAAATAAAACTGATTTGTAAACAGGAATTATTTAGAAAACAAAATTATAAACATACCAATTTGAAATTGACACCTAAAGTGCTTCTAATTTTCTTAAATATTTTTGATCAATATTATTTATCTTGTGCTATAATTTGATTTAAATCAGTTTAAATGTAGGGCGGCCGAGGATATGAAATTTATTGTTTTGGGGATACAGTACTACAGGGTTATTATAAATGTTTCTAATACATCATACATCTAATACATAGTGTGCTATGAAAATTTGCCATCTATAATTCTGGTGTATCTATTAAGTTAAATCGATGTGATTACTTGGTTGCCTAAAAACTTAAAATGTCAAATCTACATTCTAGCACAAATCCAGAAATTTAGAGGCGGCAAATTTATATAAATCATAGCTAACTACCATGTTAAAAACATTTATAGCAACCATGTATATTCTTTAAACTCGACTCGACACAATCGCTTCGTAAACGTCACAAGTGTTATTTTGACAAATAACATTAATACCGAACTAATGGTGGGTTTATATTGGAAGTAATTTAAAAAAATTTAATAAAATGGTAAATCAGAAAAAAATCAATATACCGCTCCACGTGTAAGCATCTATATATGAAGTAATCAGTTAGTAATATGAAGTTAAGAATTTAAAGTAAAAAGTTGGTTCGTCATCTTTTATCTTTTCAATTTTACTTCTTAATTTAGTACGAAATGAGCATGCTCGAGTAACTTGTCATGTCATTCCCCACACAAATAATATGAGTCCTAGTCGTCTTTCTTATCATAGGCATCTTTAAACGAAATATAACAGAATGTTGTTAAGTGTTACCAATACAAGTCGTATAATATCTGTTATAAAACCAAAAATTTCCTAAGTACAATTTTCAGTCATAGGTTGTACACCATTAACCTTTTTTTTATTCAAAAAATTGATTACACTGAACGATAATAAGTTTCATAAAAACTTAATACTTCAAGATTATTTATTTTGATTAACTACTGACATACTTTTTTAAACTTTAATCAAAATTATTTCGAATTATGAAATCTAATATATCCCTTTGTATAGTAAACTTATTGGCTTATATATTACCTTCAAATATATGACCAAAAAAATGACCAAAAATGGCACCTTAATTATTATCTTTTTGGTATAACGGTTTAAAGGCAAGGAAAGGAAGAAAGGAACTAACTGTTTTGTTATTTGGTTAACCAAATATTAAATGAATTTTGCATATTAAAAATCTATAAATTTTCTAATTCGTATAGTACTAGTTAGCTATAGTCAATGGATAATGATTAATTTTAACTGAAGAACTTTCATCTCACAATTTTCATCCTTGTACCAATGCTGTCTACATGTAGAAAGATATTCAATACGAGCAGTTTAGATTTAATAAAAATATTAATTTATTTCCGTTGAAGTTAAAAGTATATTGTAAACATAATGTTGAAAAAACTGTTTAAAAGATGAGAAAGATGAATAAACAGATTATGAGAGTATTAAGAAATGAAAAAGTAGTTTCGAAGTACACAAAAAAATGTTGTAAATATCGTAATATTTTGTTCAACATGTCAGAGGCATAGACTACTTGAAGTAAACAAACGTTTGAGATAATAATAACACCAACAGAAAAATAGCTTGAACCATTTTCCAATAAACATACTTTACGAAAAAATCTTAAAGATCGTGCAAGTAAAGAAAAAATTGTATAAAAGAAAAGTAAAAAAACAAGGGATGATAGAAACAAAAACAAAAATAAATTTAGGTAAACATTCTAAGATAATTTATACAAATTTAAAAATTGAACCCTAAAATAAATAAATGGATTTTAGAAATTTCCAACTTAGTTCAAAATTATATTACAAGCTGGAAATAAATAAACAAAACTATGTGCAAGAGCAAAGGAAAACATACGAAATATGACAAATACAGAACATCCTACACGTGCTGAGAATGTGTTGGGATAGCCTTAATATGTATACAAAACAACGACAATATACATATGTTCAACAGTGACAGCTCTAAACAAGCTGTAATTGGGGATCAGCACTTTTGTAATCTACATAATCATCGGTTCTAATGAACGTGAAATCGTACATAAAGGAACCGGAAAAATCTATTTTAAATGAAAACAGAAAGAAAAAGGTGGAAAATAAATTATTGTTAATAAGCTATAATAATAAATTAATTTCAAACGTATCATGAAATTGCATGTAATAAATTTCATTCTAGTTTCGTTATTGTTTATATATCATTTTCGTTATTAGTTACTTCCATATTTTGTAAAGTATGATTGTAATGACCAGTCACACAATAATAGTAATTTGATTAATTCCGATATTTGAATAATGAGTTAAACGCGTAATTGTAAATACTCAAATATGTCAAAATATTTTGATACATTATAATTTTTGACAATAGAAAAATTTGTGGTAATTTAGAATTAATTTATCAATCGTCTGTTTTAGGTGCCAATCGCACCAATATACCTACATATGCAGTACCGGTTGTAATTGCATATTTAACTGTCAAAATTCATCCAATATCACTAGAGTATGTAGAGGTACGCATAATTAATTAGAGTTAATTATTGTGAAGGGATGCAACATAATAATTAAAATCCGTTTTATGTATGAGTAACTCCTAACCGAGTTATAGCCCACAGTGAACTTTCTGTTGAATACTTCACGATCAGTTCGTGTGTTATTTAATTGGATTATTTCAGGAGCACAAGCTATTCATAAGTGTAAATTGTGTTGGGAGTTGGTTGGCATACAAGATGCAGATTTAGCGATGGGTATAGAGCTAACTGTTGCTCGTGTAGGGTTGGGAAGAGTGGTCAATCAGGCGTCACCCCCCTTAACATATTGAAAGCAACACGGCCGGCGTCACCATGCAACAGGGATGTATCCGAGTCACCATGACGACACTTGGTCTCGCTGAAACGGTGGACGCGCGAGGTCAAAGAGGCTGAAAAAGGGCCGTCTGTTCCGGTGGCATCCGACCGGAATCGGGAGTCTGATTGATAGACGAAGCCCTATCGCCTCCACCTGACCCGGGATACTTAATTAAAAGTGTCTTTGAGAAATGTTCCACGTTTATTGCTAGAATTCCTCTTGGAGCATTGTCGGTTTCATATCGGACTGCCGTCGAATTTATATCGATGCTAGTGCAATAATTCCAGCAGAATTTTTGTTTTGGGGCGTTTTAGAAAGATGAGACGTGGTCTCAAAATTGCAGTCGCTATCTCTGTGGATATGCACAATAGTAATTTAGCAGGACGAACATTATTATTGAACTCAATTTTAAAATAACTAGAAGATAAGATAATAACTTTCAAGTTATTAAAAAAAAAAGCCTGGAAGTCGGAGCGTGTGGATCTTTGAATTGTGTGAATGTTTAATTTTTGGTGGATCTTTTACATGTCCTGTCAAATTTTTCCTCACCAGCATTTTTAATGTGAGTGCAGAATTTGTACCTAATATTAGCGCACTCGCATTAACTCGTACTCACTTTCACGTGAATAAAAGTAGACTTCTCTGTTGTCAGTCTGCATATCAATTTTGATCAAAATAGGTGTAAGGAGTTAAAAGATGTACCGCTATGAAAATAAATCTAGAGTAAAAAAATATATGCACAGTCTGATTCACGTAACTTTTACGACCCCGACAAACTTCAAATGCAACCAGAAATACATTTCTGATTTGATTCATAAAAAAACAATTATTTTGGGCTTTTGTATAATTTGGACATCCATCACAAATGTCAAATAACGACAACACAAATATACTGGATTGTAAGTTATGTAGAAAAAAATCTTTGAATTATTAATTTAAACAAAACGATGTGCTTATTACTTAAAAGACATGTTGTTTATAACACTGTAATAAAGTAAGCAGGGAAGTAGTTTAATGTAGTTTAATCTTGCGCTAGTAACAATTAGTAACTAGTACAGCCAACAGTCAAAAACACTTTTCCCCATAATTAAAATTTTTTAGTAAAAATTGATAATTATTTACATTGAGCGTCAAGATTTTCTCAACAATTCACACCCGCCTTTGACAACAAACACTTATAATGACCCGATATAAATAAACTTAAATAAAAGATGAAAAATGAGCATCATTTTTTCTTTATAAAAATCTTGAAAAATAAACTATTCACATCTGTTCCTTTCTTTATTGCTCTCAATTGTCACTTAATTTCTATAGTTGGCCGACGAATGGAACCTCTTTGGAGCAGGCAGTTGGTGTAATGTGGCCCTCACATAAACTAATCTACTAATGTAAAAAAAGCATAGGGACCATTATCCTTATCGTATAAATAATTTTGCATAAAACGAAACGCTAAACTTTAATATTACAAAGCAGCAAATATAACTTTTTTTTATAATATAACCTTTAAGCAATTTGTCTTTCTTTTTAATAATTAGTTATTCAGATCAGTTAGATCAATAGCGCTCCTCGTTAATGCTCGTGCGCTAAAATGCCTCACTCATTGGATCGTTTGTAACATATGTAGGTAGGTGTCCAGTTTTTTTATTTACGCGTTTAATGTTTGAAAATGAATGCTGAAGAAAGTTTATCACTAACGTAACCGCAAATTGCACAAAAGAGGTTATTGTTATTTATTAATGTGCTTTGTTTTTTGACGTATTTCAGTTGACAGTTCAACGTTACCAACATGAATACAGTAAATTNNCACGCCAACGACTTATTCTAACAATCAAATGACGTCATTTGAGTGCTTTGATAGACTTTTTTTACTTTGCGTCTTTAATGACTCTATTAAAGCACCGAAAACAGTGCTTTAATGAATGCTATTGTGATGTTGTTTTTGGAAACTTTTTTTGTCATATTGGTAGTATCACACAATGTTTTCTGTCTTATAGACGAGAAAAATGACATCATTGCAAGTAATCACAATCAGAACAGAAGTACCAATCCAAACATCATATACAAAAAATCCACTCTATGAAATGAAATTCCGTCCAAACAGAAATTTTCCTAAAACTAACAGAACAAAGTAGAAAAGATACTGTATTGTACTCGCTTTATAAGACGTTTTGTCGCATTTGCTACCTTTGCTACTTTAAACCCGCGCGTGCGACAATAACGTCTTATAAAACTTGTATTATAATTTACTATATTCTAAATGCAAAGTAGAAAAAATATTGTTGTTTACATGCAACTGTTATTTATTAAACTGCATGTTTTCTACAAAAACATACGAGTAAAAAAAAAATAACTACAGGTAATAATTTGGGAGTAGAATATCAAATCTAACACGGCCTCATTATGCTCTGAAGTGCTTGTATATTGTATATACATACACTCTGTATATTGTTCATTACAATTTACAAAACGTAAATACATATAATTACAAAAGTGTTATTAGTGTAAGTACAAAATTTTACACATGTCCGCCACAATTATTCTTTGATAATGCTTTCATTGTACATTGGGGCATATTGGTTACTGGGATTAATCAGATTATAAAAAAGAAAATATATGTGTTGATAAAACGAATATTCATTATTGTTGTCCTTTTACATTTGAATAATCTTTTTTCCCATGTTTGTAACAATTTTTTTAAGTTCTAATTTGTTTTTTATTGAAAATGGAATTAGAAGATCCAAATTCTTTTTGTAACATGCACACACGTAGGATTTGGATTCCCCAATTTTGACCATTTGTCGTTGCGTGGGCAAAGTACTTTATGACCATTAAAGCCCATTTCTCCATAATTTATTAAAGTGCTTATTTTTAACCTCTACAAAATTATCTCCGTTAAAGTAAATAAATATCTAATTCATTTTTGAACACAAACAAATAATCAGGATTAAAGGACATGGCACACATTTTATGGGATTCTGGAGACCATGTAACAAACTTGAAATTGAAATATGTTATNNTTTAGGCACAATCGTTGATTAAACACTTACCGGCTTTGATACTGTAATAGCTCGCTTACCGGACTCAAAACAGAGCAGGGAAACGGAATCTACCGAACAGAATGAAATAAAATCATTTAATTTTGTTTGTAAGGATTTATTAAATACTCATGCCCAAAATCTTTTCTGTTTATGACAGAACATTTATCAGCCACATTGAACATTTTAAACTATTTGAAATTTAGTGTCTAAAATCGTCAACGAGCAGACTTAAAATTTACACAGTAAACAATTTAGAAGAATGATGAGAATAATGTTAGCCAACATAAGGGTGTTGAATGTGTTCTATGTTCAGTTAACTACTTTCAAAGATATTTTTAAATAAACTCTTTCTATTAGATTTTTATTGTTAAAACATATTAATTTGCTGCAAAGATGATGATAAGGTTGATTATTTGTTTTTTTGTTTTTCTTATTTCATAATCTTGCTTTCGGCGAAAGATGTTCTTTAATTCGCCTATTTTCTTGCAGTTTGTAGAGGAGGATGGAGTGGAACAGAGTAATTTTGAAAATGCTGTTAGTAACATTTATCAACTACCAGTAATGCTTTAAATTATGTCACCTACAATTAAATGTCATTTGTTGTACATGACTTATTGTTTAGATAAAATTTACATAACTTTACTCGTGTATTATCATTATCACAATCTTTATTCTTAATTTCTTTAAATGATTACTTGATTTCCCTATTCCATATTACCAATCATCTTTATTTCACATGATAGAACCATTTTAAAAGAGATTATATACAACACGTTACCAACTAGTTTCAATAAGTTTTACCATAAATTACAAAAACATACGTCACATAATTTTAAATTTATTGAGTTAAGACAAAACAATGTTTCAAAATCTTCGACTGTCCTATAAGTAAAACCTATTCTATGATCCAGAATCCTAACTTTAGCAAATGCAGAATTTATAATGATAACCTTCATCCTTTCTAAACCAAAACACTATAAGTTCTTGACGCATCTGCTCGTGTTATTTTAAAAATTAGACAAGTGTAGGCTACGTCAGTTTTTTGGAGGGATGTAATCGTTCCTAAGGGGAGTGCAGCGGAATCATTGCCAGTGCATGCAAGGGCGGGGGAAGTTAAGGAACATCGAAGCGTTATATGGAACCAATTACTGTTTCCTCTCGGTTTTATAAATGTGTCAGATAGAGACGACTCATGGTGATTTGGCACGGAATCGTGACAGGTGAAGTGGAGGCAAAAAGAACACTCCTGTACACAATAATAACTCATAATATTCGAAGCGGGGCAAACGGATCGGCGGATAGCATAAAGTCTGGAAAGCAAACCGCGGCCCAACACCACTAAAACAACGCTTAACCGTTCTTTATGACGGGGGAAGAAGGCCGTGCTTTGACTCTGGAAATTACATTAGCACCCCGCTGCCGTATTTATATCTGGCATAACCTCGCATTTCACAACTTAATGTATCCTCCCTTTAATTTCGCTACACCAAAACCAATAATAGTAAATGTTTAACGGCCACATTTTCTCAAAGTCGTTCGGCGTTGCCCACTTAATACAACAGTTATTGTTGCGCGTTGCGGCTGCCGAAGATTTTCTCGCTGCGAAACCACCAAATTTAATTGCCCGAGTTACTAAAAATACATAAAACCAGCAATTAATGTGTGCCCCATTGTCACCGAAATATTTAATGGCAAATCGATGAGCGAACGTAAACGTTACAGCTATCCAAAGTAAACGGTAAATATTTCGATTCTCCTATTACGAGCTTTAGTTTTATTCGCATTCACCCATTTTCCATTCCGCTGTCAATTCTCACGATTGAAATGTGAAGCTCTTCTACAGATTTTTGGATAAACAACTTTCATACAATCTTTTTTTCATACAGTTGCTGGCAAAAGTACTAAATAACCATGGCAACATATTGCATCCACCTACATGTTTCACATTGACGTCAAATTCGTTTGAACATTCGAAATCCGACATCCATTTCCTAAATTTTAATTCGCTGAAAACTTTTCCTAACATATTTATTTCACAATAGTTTTTACAGTTGTAGTTAACACCCTTTTTCTTGAAAAGTAGATGTGCTGTCATCTTTCAGTATATTTGCATAAATATATGTGATTAAACATTTTGTACAATTATTCCATTCCTAAATTAGCAACTTAAGGGAATAACTCTTTGACTTCCACTTTACCTCTTTTAGTTCCTGTAGATTCTTTCTTTTTTCCCGCTTGTTCCATTTTCATTTCTATTCACGAAATAATCTTCGCACCTTTTTCATGTATGAAGTTGCACATGTATGAATTCATGCATTTCTCGTCGAAACTGTTAATTTCTCAAAAAAAAGTTTGTTCTTACATTCAGCGCTTGAAAAGAGATTATCGTTCGATATAATTATTGGTCTTAATACGTATGACATTACTTTTCATTTTTTACAGTAACTCAATTTTTTTACTAAATATAAATGGTTAATTAATTGTAAATGTCTAAAATTATTAATTATTTGACAGTTAGCGTATCTGATGTTTTATTAATTTTTTGAATATAAACCACGAAAGTTTCACTAAATTACTTTGAATATTTGCAAAATAAAATCCATATGATGTCAACAGTTAATGGCGGATGTATGTTCTGTTCTCCTTTTAGCTCACAATAATTTTAGATAATTAAGTAATTGATATTTTCTACCAGGATCGAACATGGTGTTAAATTTTTTAAACATCTGAATTTTAGATACATTGTATAAAAACACACAATACAAACCACCCAAAATTAACGTCATATTGATCTCAATTAATTTGCAAATAAAAAGAGAACTTTAACTGAAATCTAAAATCTTAGACAGGTAACGTTATTATGCGTTACATATGATTTTATTTAATAATAATTTAAATTTTTATCTAATACGCTGACATAACTGGCATTGTTCTGTGAAACAATCTTTATAATAAAAGGCTATCTTATAATCTTAGGACTTAGGAGTATTATGTGCAGTCAGTTTATTTTTTGCTGTTGAAGACTTTATGCTTTGTACTGTGCTCACATTTATAGGGCCATAATTAAATTTCATATTGCTTTTTGAGTAACTTTACTTTAAATTATACAATTTTATTATTTAGAACGTCTTATTCCCAGCTACCTTTCAATTCTTAAAATTAAATTTTTGTGTTTTACTTTTTGGGTAGAGTGTATATTAAAGTTCCTTCTCTTCTCATCAACCTTTATATAGTTTTACCTTATTATTTTACTTTTTGAATCCCTTTCAATTTTTTACATGCAACACCAAATATTTTCTTTTTAAACGTTTCCTATATATTGATTTCCTTCACCTCTGTTTTCACAATGTTTGGATGTATTATTAATCATAAGAAAAAAAAAACTGAATATTCCTGTATCAGAGCTGCCTTTGACTGTATTGGCCATTTTCTCAGTGTATTTTTTTTGTCAATCAATTTTATTTTTTCCTTTCTTATTTTGCTTTTTTAAAGTATAAATAATGTAACTTATAACGATCGCATTCCAGTAGGGACATTACGTTTTATCTTTTCTGTATTCCCGATACGCAATTTTTCTTCTTTAAATTATGTTTTTTAGTTTTTACATTCGAATATTTTTTTGCGTTTTGTTCGAATCAAATAAACTAATTAGTTCACATTACTTTCCTTGGTAAATTTTGTTTTATCCAAAGATTCTTGTTCATTTGCCACTCCTCTTCTGTTCTATAGAGATATGTTCATAATTTCTTTTTTTCAGCCAGCGTTGGTTCCTTTTTATTAAATAATTATTTTTATTACTAACTTGATGGGCATATAAAATTTTAATTTCCTTGAGTTTTCGAAAATCTGTTAAAAATGTCCATTAGATGCTTTCAAAAAGTTTAGGTTATAAAACATTTAATAGTCTGGTCATTTAGAAAAACTAAATTAATAAATTTCAAATAGTTCTAAATTTTTCAACTATATTTAAGAATATCTGAATTTTTTGGGGGATGCATAAATAAAACTTCAGTTATCCTGTAAAAATTGGTGGCTACATATCACGTTTTTTATGCCAATATATATACAAAAGCGCAAAAAGTAGCTTCGGTAATTCCTAAGAATAAGTGGAAAATAAAATCGCTGACGAATAAAAATTGGAGAGCAATATTTTCACAATTTACAACATTTGAAACGTCGAGAAAATATAAAAGTTTATGGGTGTCAGATTTAATCGACTACTTTTTCGTTAGACAAATATCACGTAAAATGTAAGAAATGACATTTTATTCTCTATACAGCAAGTTTCTCTAACAAATACAATTATTTACAATCAAGGGAGGAGCAAATGAAAATTTATAAAAGACAGCCATAAAATAAAGGTGTCGTTGCATGTCTACCGGCATTTTGATTTTTAAATAAAGTTCTATTTCAATAGCCCCATCTTGTAATAGTTTAAATTCTTGATTATGAATCAACAATTTTTAAATAATACCGGGTGTTAGAAGCAGATGTTTTTGATGTGAAATCACGAAAATTAGTGGCCTCAATCGAGGGAAAACATAAACATAAAAATTAATGGGCCCTATTCTCACCACAAAGAGATTTAATTGTGGATCAATGAGTGAACGTGGGCGTGTCTCGCAAGTTTTTTCCACCGCCGCCCCCCCACTTCCCCCGGAAGTTTTCTCCGGCACAAGCAAATCTTATACATATTTTCTATTCAGAGTGCGTCACATGAGCTGGATTAGATTTAACAAGTTTACCAAGATTCCATCCATATCCGAGTTCACTCCACGCGTAAAAGCTCAAGTTTTAGTGAGCGTTTCTAACAACACAAAAAGACGTGTGTGGTTTTCACATTTCGCTCTCATGAAATTGAGACGTGATAACCGACGCAGTAATTGCTTCCACCTCCCCAAGAAGAAAGCTGTTCTCTCCGGATAAAAATATGTTGATATCGCCCGCGCTCCACCTCACGAGCTCTCTTAGCAATTAAGTGCGAAGGCAGCTGGAGCGTAAAAAAATTCAAACTATTTCTCCCCGCAATGATCCTGCCGGAATCGAAGTTTATAATATCGGACCAGCCCACAAAAAAACACAGCGGTTTTATGAATTGTTTACTTTTGCGGGGTCGCTCGCCGCAGGTGTTCAATGTAAACGATCGTCATTCACCTTTGACTCCGGGCCCGGACCGCGTTTTATTGCATTCAGTCCGAAGCCGACATTTAATTTTCTTCAAGTCTCCTGTGGCTTCACATAAATGGAAATTGCCCCACACTCGGTCTCGTTATTGTTTCAAGATACCGCAAACAAACGCATTGCGCCCGACGCCGACGCCGATATTAAGCGCCGGTTGCACCCCCGATTTATTGAATTATTATTCGCGTCTAACGACACACCTGATACACCACACAACGGTTACGCAATCTCGAAATGAAAACATCTTCAAAATCACATGGAAACGGCCCACCATTGATCATAAGGAAGCAATGTAATTGCGCAGGTGGCTTCGCCCCTTCGAAACGTCCGGACCCTTAAATTGATAGTTTTCAGCAGACTCGGGATAGATCTGAAAAAACCGACCTATTCCAACACAATTGCTGCTTTCATGACTCATTGGATGGTCAAAAAATTTCAATTTCGTGAAGAAATTCACCAATGTTCAAAGATTTTATTTTATTGACCATTATCGATAACTCCTTGGAAACTCGAACTTCACTTCTCTACCGACTGAATCTGAGGAAGGTAAAAGGGAAAAATCCAACATTTTAGGTAATATATTACTTAAATATATTTTCTCAAATAAGATTATGTAACATGCAAAATTGCAAAGTAATCTTATAAGATACTTATTTTTTATTCATGTTTGATGTACTTTTTTTAGTCTCACATTCAAAGCAATATAAACTTATTTTCTCTCGCGGTTTAACTTGTTTGTTAAATATATGAGAAATGAGCAAAAAATACCTTAATATCTTCTTTCCATAATGTTAACATAACAATGCACAGTAATGTGAAGTGTCAAGCTCAGATGCACATTTTACAACTAAATTTAATTAGCGATAATTCACAGGTTTGAAAGACTCGGCAGTTATGGTTTCACGTTTTCAGATCTTTGTCTTGCTACATTTTTTTCTTATTTATCTATTCTTATCGTTCATTTCACTTCATATTCTTCTAGAGTTAATTAATTTTAATTTGTCTTCTTTTTTTGCAAATTTCTTTTGTTAATTACTACTATTAAATTTTTTCAAAAAAAAGTATTTCTGAACGTATTTACTTTTTGTACTCTTAAATTATAGATATACCGAACAAGATGTTGGTTGTTAAAGAATGTAAAACAATAAACAGTGTAAGTTTCACTTAACTACCGTATATGTGAAAAAAATTATAACACAAGGGCAGCTGTGAAAACCAACGCAATTAGTCTTGATGCCGCTGTATAAGCGTAATGATTTGGATTGCTTATTCTTGACATGTAATAACACGATCTGTAATTGGAGATTATATAAAAAAATACTTTGAATTATTAATTTAAACAAGATGGTGAATGTTACTTAAAAAGCAGTTTGTTTATAACATTTGAATAAAGTAAGTAGAAAAGTATTGAAAACGCGTAGTTTAATCTTGCGCTAGTAACAATTCGTAACCAGTGCAGCCAACAGTCAAAATCATTGTTCTCAATAATTACAGTTTTTATTAAAAGTTGATAATTATTCATGCACGGCGGCAATATTTTCTAAACAATTCATAGCCACCTTTGATCTAACTCGGTATAATATGAATATTTAAAAAAAGCTGCAAAGAACAGTCCGGCCATAATTCTTTAACTAATTAAACTATAACTATAAAACTATTATCTAAAATCAATAATAAAATTGAAAAAAATAAAATAAGTTTTATTTCTAACAGCTGAGACTACTGCTAGATTTAGTAACGGGGGAAAGAAGTTTTTTCCTCCAGAGACAATCTAAACAACATAGAAATTATCAGTTTAGTAACAGCAAGTTAAAATCTGATAGACAGATAGTAAATGAGATGCTTCCAAGCGCCTTTATTAATCCTAGTCGTAAATATGTTAACGAATGTTGTATCTAATCAGTACCATTCCGAAAGTAATTCGTGCAAACTAAAATTCAGTAAAAGGAAAGAATCGAGACAGAAGTATAATTGTTTTTTTAAATAAACAAATATTAATAAAGAGAATCATAAAGAAAATAAATAAAAGATAAAAATTAATGGTATCAACTGAACTTAATACTTTACAAAAAATTAAAATGCACAGTTACATTTCGTCTTGTATAATATAAAATTATATGTCTAATAGAAAAAAGTGTATTTGTCAAAATAAAACTGAAAATAATTCACTGTAATATGACAAAAAAACCAAGAAGTTGGTAATAAAATAGATTTCTACCCGTATAAACAATATTCTTATAATAAATTCTGCTACTGATTAAATAAATGAAGCCAAGACAGCAGCCTTTACATTGTATCAATGAAACTAATGACGAGCATAATGGAGAAAGATACAAAAACCTACAGAAAAACTAGGTAACAATTCGTTTTATAAATCAAAAGAAAAAAAAATGTTGGAAAAATTTAAGCACAATAATTGTAGGAAATTGCAAGTATTAAAATCATTACTTCCAAGAGAACAATGACAGTCTGTAGTATTATGTAAAGAACAATGCTAAGACAGCGAGATGATTAGATAGGCAAAGATTAGCACGTAGGTAAGAGAAAAACAGAAATACTCAAAACGGGAATGCGGATACTTTATTCGGTGATACAAAGCATACTAGTATTTATATGGAGTGGAAACATGAGCCTTGAACGGCAGATAACTTCCATAGAAACAATCCAAAATCAATACCTAAGCAGAGTTTAAACCCAAAGCACTCAACATAAAATTGTGTAATAACAATGAAAATAA
>QDEB01091829.1:0-12219 GCA_004193795.1 Asbolus verrucosus | reverse complement strand
CGGCAAAATAGAAAAAATAGTATAAAACACTCGTTGCAGAAGGTCCTTCAAGCACTCATTTGTTCCTCAACTCGCCGCTATGCGGTTCGTTTCGGAATTTCAAATTCGTGCTTGAATAGATGCCTTCTGCAACTTGTATTTTAATATACTATTCTAATATTGTAAAATTTAAAGTGATACAGGCTAATTGACTTGACAATGGTGGATTGTTAAATAATTTCTGACTTTCTTTTATGTAAAAAGTTTCCTCAGAAAGTTCTAAAACAAAATTTTTTATGGAATTATAATTTTCAGCATAAAACATAGTTATTTTCAACCAAGTGTCCCATCCTGTAATAACTGGTTGTGGGGGTAATGATAAATTCGGAAACTTTTCATTATAGACTGAACCCTGAATGGTGCTTTAACAGATTTTTTTCAACGTTATTCATTAACTGATTTACAAGTGGAAATTGATTCCAAACTTCCTCAGTCACTCTATTTAAACCATGTATCATATATGTATCAGATTTGGAAAAAAAACTTTCAAATTTTTGAAAGCATATACGTGGCCGCGTCAGAAATTATTAATATGTGGCACGGGATTTGCTAAGAAAAAATGTGTTAAGCTATCGTTAATGAAACGTAAAATAGTTAAATTATAGATCTTATCTAACTGTTTGTATTGATTATACAAAATTTACTTGGTTTGTCAACTGAGTTCCGATTAATAAATTTGCGTTATATCGACCACAAACACCGGTGGTTTCGTCTACTTGAAAATAAATGAAATTGTGACCTATTTCATTTCTAATTTCTTCTTTGCTGCAGGCATAAACACGATCTATATAGTTTTTTCTTAATGTATTTTCTTCTGGCACTTTGCTTCTTTGCGTGTTTTTCCAAAAATTATTTCAGCTGTGGATTTGCCAACTTCGACAATCAATCAGTCAATATCTGCAGTTATAAAAGCTTCGCATTTTTTGTAAAATTCTTCTTGTTTTGCTTTTTTGAAAGTATTATTAAGGGATTCCCTTAGAAGTACTTGTGGTTTTTCACCGCAATTAAGTTTCTTTATTTCGCTTTAATGGATGCTGATTCCCACGAGTTGCACTATTAAAAACTTTCAGTCGTCTAATATCTACAATATTTTTGAGAATTATTTAATAAAATGTAGGCCTTTCTGACTTCAGGCATATGTTTTACAAAATCTGTTCTAACTTTATTATTTTCTCTTAAATAAGGGAAAAATAGATTTTTGAAAAAATTATATAAAAAATCATGTAAAAATGAAAAGCATGAAAACAATATTTTTATACTTACAACAGGCTATACAAAAGATATCCTTGGAACTTTCATTAAATTTCAGTTCTGGATAATTTTTGATCCAGCTGAACACTGAACCCGAGATTTTTGACATTTGTTTCAAGTTTTCACCTTCACTTTAAAACATGAAATGAACACTTTTTGAGTTTTTCATTTTAATGGTAGAGTGTGTAAAATCTCATTACCAATTTCTAGAAAAATGTAAGCTGCTCTCCACAACCTTTTAAGGTAATTATCTTAAGAAGGAAACGCTTTGGAACGGTACTTTGGAACTCGCCTCAGGTAAAATTTATGTTAGACGTGAACGCATTGACAATGTTTATTCAAAATAAGAAAATATGCTAAAATATGCAATATTAAAATTGTGTACAGAATCGTCAAAATATGCATACTTTGCAATTTGTTATTATTTAATTTGCATTTGATAACGTAGAATCTAATCCTAAAACTCAATAATATATAAATATACATTAGCGTATGACATACGTATTTTGCATAAAATTCAAACTCTAGCTATTAAAGTACTGAAAAAAATAGAAAAAAAATTAAAAGAAGTAAGTTTCTTTGCATTTTAAATATGTGATGTGTGAAATATGTACCATTACATAATGTTTATAATAATTCTCGTAGTAACTTTAAATGCAATTAAATATATCATAGGGGAGCCATGGCCCCCTCCAGTGCTCCTGTAGTGCCACTGCTGTTTGTAATATTTTTTAATTTGAAAATCCGAATGATGCCATATTTCATGATTCCATCCAATGTAAAACATTTGATTTATTATTTTACTTCTTATTAAGTTGTCATTTTATCGATTTATAAGGAACACGCAGTGACAAACATGTGAAAAAATTATAGAAAATTGGGAGACGTATAGCATGCAAAATTTACAGTGTCTCAATAACCATTGGTTATGCACTGAAGAGGATTTAACAGTTTTATAGTCATATCTTGAAAATGTTTGAGATGATTTATTATGCAAACTGACCAAACCATTAATATAAAGCCAAGACGTATGGAACGGGTGCAGGACACGCAAACTTACTTTACATAAATTTCAAGACCTGGTAGGTACTCCATACTCGTTAAAAAAGTGTCCTTCGCTGCAAAGTCTAACAATTAGCATAAAACATATTTATATTTTTTTCCAATATAAATCACTCACCACCAAGCGTCCAAATTAATTTCGCGATTATCAGCGAAATATTAGCATAATTACCACTTACACACCATTTAAGTTAAAATTTTCCGGTTAACGGCTCTCATTAATTACACATGTTAACAATGATCATTAAAGTCCCAAATCGTATGTGATGGATTTAAAACTGCGAAAACTTAATAAAAATCGATTTGATTTTCATAGCTATGTTGATGGTGGAAGGGGGCTTTGGTCTAAAAAAAACTCAGGACTTGTAGAATTCTATAATAAGAGGGTTTATATGTCCATTAAATTTTTTAAGTAGGCAACTTTCATCGGTATCTTATCACGCCATTAAAATTTCATTTGAACGACTTCGCCCCATTTTTCAATCGTATCACACGCGAAATAATACTTACAAACAATTATAAATGCTATTAATTGGAAGTGGTGGTTGTGAATTATATTTTTCGGGGAATTTTCACTGTTTAGATGTATCTCACTAGAGGTAAACGTCTACGACGGTGACAAATCTTTTTGGATGTTGTTCTGACGGTAGATGATTTATTAGTATCTTCAATTCCTACAAGTCGAGGTTCCTCTAGGCTCCAAGAATTTTAAAATTTTAAGACATAGCGCTACTATTTTCAATTTTAGACGATATTAGCAATAATCCATGTTACTGTACATTTCTAAAATTGATAAAAAAATTAAGAATATTTTTATTAAACTAGTGACACTGTTCATACTGACTGGTTCTTTTAATTATTGCAGAACTTCATAAATGCACCTAAATATTGAAATTTGTATATTTACGTAAATTATGTAAATTTATCATTTATTTACATGTGAATAAGAAGTTAGTGCATGCATTCTATTGTATTTTAAAACCATAATACTAAGGTACACATAATAGATATATCATGCATGTATTATGCAAGTTAACCAGTAATTACCTTTCTTTAAGATAAAGTTTTCTACTTATTTCACGATTATGTCTTTTGATGTTTCTTTTTATTTTACATAATTTTCTACCTTATTCAAATAGATTTTAAGATATATATTTGGACTTTATATTTTATAACAAGGTTTATATCTTTACCTAAATATTCACCTAATACCTAAAATTCAATAGCCAAAGTCTTCAGTCACCCCCACAGTACTACTACTATACCCATTTTAACGAATATTATATATTTTGGTTCTCTTGGAGATTATGTGTTATCTGATTTTCATGTAGAGTATTTTGTTCACTATAAATTTAATATTCTAACTTTAGAAAGATTTTTCAATAAAAATCCTAGTTGAAAATAAGTATTTTAATGCAATTAAAGAAATTTTATTAAAGATAGATTCTGATATTGAAAAGAGAATTTAATTCTCTATAAAATATTAAAACAATCATGTAATTTTGTGCTATTTAAAAACACAAAATATTATTTCTGGTTAAACTAGAAGTGAAATTTAAATCATAATGGCATATTTTAGCACCTTAAGGCATATTTAAAATTAAATAGCTCACTTTCAGTTTTATGTTTTTCCGAAAATGATGACTTTTATTTTTCAAATAAAACTCTACTTCTTTTGATGTTTTGCTATAATTTTTGTCATTTTTATGGCTAGTATTTATTTTGATTGAGTTCAAATTTGTCAGAATGTATCTGAGACCTCGCTTTTCGCGTTCGTAACTTATTTAGAATGCATTTAAAAGCCAAGTTTGCATTTTATTCTCAATTACTTGAAAAAAAAGTGTTTAGTGAAAGTTATATATTATTAAAATTGGTTAATATAAAAAAATGTATGCATAATGTTATATTTAAGCAAAGAAGTGAAGATATTTTTTTTGGAGAATTTCCAAACCGTTGAATTAGGACGAAATAAAACAATCATAACAGGAAACAGTCAATTTTTTCAATTGCAATTATTTTTAGTCTATCGTTAATTAACAAATGAAGTCACTTTTGTGAATGACAGTATTTTTATTTTAGTTTTTGAGAAGCAAATTCTAATGCTTTGAATTAGTCTTTGAAGCATCGGTTACACAAATAAGTTGTGACGGAAAAAAAATAAAAAAATTAAACAGTGAATCAGATGGTATATCAGGTAAGAATGAAGAGCTGAGTAAGGTAGTAAATGATTTTGGTGATGACACAAATGCAAACGAGGACTGGTTAATCTAATCTTTGAAAATACTTTTCACTCCTCTTTCTCTTTTCTTTTGGTTAAGTGAGGACCGCCATTTCTATTTGTCATAATTTTATTCCTTTTTTTATGGTTTTATTTCGACTTTCCCTCGTTTACCTAGTTTCAAAATTGTATTGTTCTGTTGCATATCTAAAAGGGCATTAAGCGAGATAAGATTTGGCCACAAAACGTGCCAGGCATTGAATTTTAAACTCTTCTAATCCTTTAAATTATTTATGAAAGAGGGCAGATGTCATTTCTTTTTCGCACCATTGATAAAAACTGCTAAAAACAAATAGTTGTACATTAAAAATGCCTGCATTTGATATGATTGCAGATATTATGATTTAATAACAATAATTATGAAGTTTTTGTAATGAGAAAAATAAAATTGATTATGTTAGTTTGTTTGACCTAGCAACAATAATAGAGAACGTAAATCATCATTATTTTTTGTCCAGTACCAAGTACTGTATTAAAGGTTTTTCCAGTTGGATCAGCAAAAAAGTCAATTATACTAGCATCTAATGGGATTATTATTTATTATTCATCTTTAAATAAATTACTGCGTAGATATGCGTGCGGTTTTATGTAAAGCAGTCTATGTAATATTTATATCGAAAGAAATTAATGCTGTTCACCTTTCATAAGAGACTTTGTCGATTTGAATCATAAAAAGCGTCCACATGTAAAGTTTTTCTAAACGCCTGAATACTGTATCGAAATTTACAATTTGTAGCATTTTTTATATCTACAATAATGTTTATGATAATTAATGAAAATTAACACAAAGCTCCTGATTATCATACAAAATAAAACTCGTAACCCGATGATAACATTAACCTATGAATTTATTAATATTAATTCCCTATTCTTACCATTTACAAATTGTACCATAAAACCTAATACACCTAGTATAACCACCATAAAAGATAATTAATTTCAAATTTAAACACGTAAATTTCCATTTACGTCAAGATCACAATCGTAGAAAAGGAAAAAAGGAACAGGCCAACGGTTTGATATCTGTCAGTCCATTGGTATTAAATCCAGTAAGACCCTAGTGGGGGGTCATCAGGTAACTCCACCGCAACATTAACATTATACCTTAATATTGATGCTTATCACAAAAACAACTCCATATATCAGTTATAATGGCTCTTAATTGGGTCGGTGGGTAAATATGTGTATTGATACATTCTTATCTATTGATTTATGTCGGTCTGTCTAATTTGTATTCATATTTTCAATTATCCTAGGATTACCTTTCATTCGATCGGTTGTTTGATCTTAATTGGCAAATTTCGTTAGATTTTTCGCCAGAGAGAGAAAGAACAAGACATGTAGCAGCGAATTTATTATTCACATGTGAATGAATCCAATATCAGAATTAATTAAAACAATTATTGTAATAATCACTAATTAATTGAAAAGATTATACGTTGACAGTAATTAACAATTTAATCGTAAATATAATTTAGCAAAGATTTATGAGACATACTATCGAATTAATTGCGATACCTATTTAGCTCGATTTCATTTCATGTTCTCGGCTAAATTAGGTTTTCAAAAATTTTCGAAAAAAATCGCTCTTGATAATGACGATAATTAAATTGGGAATTTATAATTGGGGATAACTTATGATTTATGACGTTTTTAGAAATGTGGTTGGAAATTGTTTTGGAGAAGTAATAAATTTTATTAAGAAATGCTTTTACGTTCGCTCGTAAAAACTATCTTAGAAATTTTATCAACGCATCAAATTTCAGTTTTATTTATGCGATGTGGTGGTTAACAGTTAGTTCTAACGTAAAAATTTATATGAGTTGCTAATTGGATTAAGACGAAAATTCTCATTTGCTTTTAAATAACCAATTAATTGTGGCATTTTTATTTATGCATTTTGTATGCTTATTTACGTCGATGGTGCCAACTTTGTAGCTGACAAAAGAGTTTATAGGCTGAAAAATTAGTAATTTTGTCACAGGAAGTTTAGTACTAAAGTCTCTTTGTAATTTTAATTTTAATAAAATTGGATTTCTTCTCTTCTTGTAAAGTTATTGGCACAATAGGTAAGAAAACGTGTAATTACAGGAAAAAATTAAATATAATGTTCCCTCCTAGACAGAAAGTTTCGAGCACCGATTTGCTGACGTAATTCTCAATATGTTTGACAGATGCATTGCAGTGATCTTGCGTAAGGGTTTTACGCGAATAAGATATTTATAAAATGTCAGCAATTATCATTTTATTCCTTGCAATTTAGTAAATACGATAAAAAGTCTACATGAGAAAACTATAATTAGATAATGTGAGATGTTAGGTAAAAAATCTCACTATGGTTATTTAATATAATAGATGTAATATAAAAGAGATTTGTTTTGAAAACAGGAATAAAAAAGTAAGCAAAACCATAGTGAATGTACTGTTGTGTATTAAGAATTTTTTCATTTTTTGGAATAACTCTTAAATAGATACACCATGCCTTCACTGTCTTTCTTTCATTTCAAAGAATAAAATTTGTATGGAAAAGTTCTCAAATATTACTGCTTTTTTATGAAAAGGAGGAAAATGAGTTGCTTTAATTCTACTTTCCTAAAATATTTTGCTGACAGATGTCATAATTTAAAAGTAGCTTCGTTTCATTTAAAATTGAACTGGAACAATTAAATGATTTTACAACATGCTTTGCGTGTTGCATGAGTTTCCAAAATGAAAGGCTGTATGCTGACAAGGCTGATCTATGAACTCGGCAAATACTCAAGTTGTTTTTCTTGATAATATTATCTTATTTTAATTTTTTAAATGAACAACTTTGATGGATTAATCATTTCAAGATGTTTAGTTGTTACAAAAATTTTTAGAAAAGAAGATTAACGATATTACGAATACATATTTAAATTAAAAATTGTTATAATTTAAACTGGCACCAGCTGTCAGTTCATGTTCATATCAGATAACAATTATTTACTGCTACAAGATGAAATACATTTAATATAATTTTTAGCTTGAGACAAAGTGACAAAGCTGCACTGACATTTTTTTCGATTTTAAATTGCTTGTTTCCCAATATTTAGTTACATATTTCATGGAGTGGTCAAACTAAATGGAAAAAGATAGAAACTGCATTGAAAATTGCTGAATTAACATTTAATGCCGTTAAAATAAAACAATAACAAATTTTTATTTTTTATTTTTTAACAACAATGTACAAAAGTCAAAATAAACTTTTTTTAAAAGTGTTTCTTCTTTACCCAAAGTAATTTGTTAAGAGCAATTCGTAAAAAATCTTGAAAAAAATCTATGACACATAGTTAATTAATAAACAAGGAAAATTTTTAAATTTTAACGAATCATCTCTCTTACATAATTCATCTTTTTTACCTCAGTCGAAAGATTTTGGATTTAAGATAAATTAATTGAAAGATATGATGGTAGAACCGCAAAGGTTTATTCCTGATGAAAAAGGACATCCACTATTATAAGTAAAAGCCGAAAGCAGCATATATAAGGATGCACAATGATAATGTTTAGGTTTGGATTGGACAAGTAAGTACTAACCTGCATATATTGATAATTCTTCTAAAAATTATAATGTACCAGTTCTGTCTGAATGTCTGAATGTGGAATTTTAACATATACGAGTAAATAGTTCATTAAATCGATATCCATTTTTATGTGCAAGTCCAAATGGTTTCTTCAATGATGACGACGTTATAGAAATTAAAATAAAATAAAAATTAAAACAAATATATAAAAATATCATATTTTGAGAGAAAAAAATGTTATCGAAATTAAAACAAATTTATTTTGATTAGTTGCTTCTAAATATATTAAAAAGTCAATTTTAACAAAAGCACGGATGTATGTGAAATTAGAAAAGAGATTGTTAAATTTTTACACTGTAAAATAAGTGTAAAATTACATATAAAGTTATATATTAAAAAAGTCATTTTTACGACCCAACAAATTGGCAGTCGTCCATAATTGGATGTTTTGCCGATGTTAAACCGTAAATGGTTGTTATAGAGTTGCTTTCAAGGCAAAGTCCACAAACTTTATATTTACATTTAGCATCGTGTCAAAAGACAGTTTTGTTAAAAAAATAATTTTATCTAATTTTGATACAAAATAATTAAACAAAAATTTCCTTTCAAATTGTCGAATCTGATCTAGATATATAAGTACATTCGTTGCTATGTCAATTTGTGATAATAAAACAAACTGTTTACGAAAATTGTCAAAGTTTTCGAATTAAAATAAATATAAATAATATTCATTTTGACTCTAATTGCAAAAAGAAGAACAATTTACCACTAATTGCAAAAAGTTCGACTTTCAAAACTACAATGACATACAAAAAGTTAACATTTTGCATCAAAATTCGATAAATAATTTTTTACAAAAAAAGGTATGCTGATCATGTTTGAAAAATTTTTTCTTCAGAAAAAAAAATCTAATAGATGTACGTCTATATATGTATACATTTCAATATCTTCTTTTTGGGGGAGGGGAGGTGTTCAAAGAAAACACGAAAAGTAGGTAAACATAGTTTTAGAGGAAACTGAGACTGCCTTTATTTTTTACACTTTTGACTTCGAAATTTACATAATTAAGATCTGACATATTTATTACATTAGTTTTATGGTACTCTTGTAGTGGTTTATGTTTATGTGTGAACATTTTTCCTTGTGCTATTTTATGTATAATATAACAAATATTTTCATTATTATATTATTATGTATTTAATTTAAAATTTATTATTATTATTACATTTTTGGATATAAATAGGTAAATTTGTAAACATCAAAGTAAAAATAAATTTTCTTCGATTCAGAATTTAAAGTTTTGAAACTTTGAGTTTATGATTTTATTACTTTTACCACTTTGACCGTATTAACCCTATCATTCCATTGTTGTCGATGATGCTTTTAACCAATGTAAGAGGTAGATACGTTAGTCCACAGAAGTCCTAGTAAACAAGAAGTAGGTTGACAGAGAGAAAATTTAACACAAGCCAACGTGTCCTTAAAATTAAATTGAACACATTTTGAAATCTACCGTTAGAATTTGGAAGTATAAGCCTTAATCATTATCTCCTATTATTTATTTTTTCTATTTCAAGAGTTAGAATTATTATGAGTTCTTAAAATTACACGTAAGTTCGATAAAACTGTTAAAAACTCATTTTCGTATAAATGTTCAAAAATATGGAGAGATATTTTAAAAATTTATGATATATTTTTATCACGTCCTTTACGAATGTTGCTGTAAAAATTTAAATTACCGCTATGTAAAAAAAAAAAAATAAGAATTAAAAAAGAATACTAACGGTCGTGCAACATTTGTAAAACCTTTTTTGAAATAGTACTGCAAGCTCCAAATGAAGAATCAACTTGTGACAAGTTACGGATAAAAGTTTTCGGAGCACCAATCACAATTTGCCTGCCATTTTCAACCGCCTCATGAAATTCTTCCACACAATTTGGAATCGAGTATGTTTGTTTACCATTTTCTTTTCGTGCATTACGACAATATGATTATACCATGCAAGATTTTATATTCTAATGGGAAAAACATTGTTAGAAAATAAAACAATTTGTGTCAATAACAGGTATTCATTTTTGAGCATTTTGACATTTATAGCTTCAATCAAAGACATGAAAAATATTTCTATGACATATTCTAATCAGAAAATATTTATTTTGATCACACGTTATTAAAAAGGCGACAAAAGTTAGTAAATGCTTGAAAAAAGGCATGCGGCACATTTAATAATTAATAATCTCTTTTTACTGACTGGGATGCTGTCATTAAAATATTAGTATGTATTTCTTCACGTAAAGAAGGCCGATCTTTGATATATTCATCAAAAATTCAAGTTCCAACGTGAAAATATTTAATCTTTTAAGCTTCGTAATTTCAAATGTTTACTATTGCTGAAAACTTTATCAAGTTGAAATGTGTAAATAATTCTGTCTTTTTTTATTTTGTGTAGGTTTTTAATAATTTTTTTTTTCTTATTGCTAGTTTGCAAAACATGTATTGTGATGAAGGTGACTGTCAAATACCAAAAAAAGGAGTAAAGTAGAAAAATCCAATGAATGTGTAGTTTTTTAAAAAAGCACGAAAGAAAAATTTCGTCATGTGCTTAAATTTAGAAGCAGTATTTAGCTTTGTGAAGCGTTATTTTTCCTCTTAAAGCTGTTCAGATATGTATATGATTTTGTGTTTAATTTACATTTCTATTTACATTTTACATTTTCGAAAGAAAATGAGACAAGCGCGCTTTTTTCCTAATGAAATAATACATTGCTAAACGTTTGGTTTTTGTGGTATAAACCGGAAACTCTTTGAGTTTTCTTTAGGATCCTGCAACATATGAAATCTCCGTGATTTTCGTGCGTGCCGATTCGTAATACTAACGTTTGTTAAAATGCGTAAGGGGGCGTTATATGAACTTTTCCGGTGAGAAATAGCGTCGGCTTCCCCCAAAAAAACGTAATGAAGCCGTCAAGTTGGCCACACCTCCGATACATAAAGCGCATATTCTTAGGCAATCAGAGGAAAATTAGGAAAAATCCAAGAAGCCAGTAAAACTATGAGAGATTAAGGCAACCCGTTCCTGAAGAACATGCCGTGATAAAGTGACCTATAATCTGGTCGGATAACGAAAAAGATCGTTTTCATGCTAGATTGAATATTGTCACGATTTTCGTGACCCATATTAGTAGAACACGTTCTCGGATCGCCCGATAATTTATATCAAGAAACTCACTTGATGTATTTATGCCGTACTTAGTGCCATTTTTGACGGAATTTCACTTATCGCCCCGAAACATCTATACCGCGCAATAAATCGTGAATTACGGACGTTTATTGTGTGTGCCACCGTAATGTATGTACTGTGCACTACGACATGGAAATTTCGTAGATCGAGCTTAGTTTCAGCGTTGAAGCGATATTTCAGCCGCCTGAAAAATACTCACAAGGCTGATCCTATAAACAATATAAGTCCGCATGCGGTCTCCATGCAAATTTCTTCGGCGATGGTATGACCAGTTGCCATACATCAAGGGCGACCGTAAACAGCTCGCAGAGTTGCATTATGTTGCAAGCTCGGTTGCATATTGAATGACCGAGACGCCAAAGCGGACAGGACATTCGTCACGTCGCTTTTGTTCCATTCCTGCAAAATCGCAGAAAACGGAAAAGCTTCAGGGATAATTTATGCAAATTTGAGAAAAAGTGGAGTCGACGTCATGCATGTTTACGATTAATATCGCGAAATTAATAACCTAAACCAAATATAAAAGTAATTCCGTATCAACTATATCAACACCATTTTTCACACTATAAATTATATTTTAACGTATCATAATTATAAATAATGGGGAAAACAACATCTACCTCCGTAATTAGGAAAATTAACACGTCATTGAAGTGTGAACGAGATATCATTGTTCCACCTTCTTTCAGTAACTAGTTTATTTAAAATTCTTCTAGGCACGCCATCGACCCTCTTGCAAAGTTCCGTCACTTTTTTTTAATGTTATTCGACCAAAAACATAATTACTCCATCTTTATGTATG
>QDEB01091814.1:0-13279 GCA_004193795.1 Asbolus verrucosus | reverse complement strand
AAAGAATTAATATTGCACAGCCATCTGTCGTCATCACGATATAACTTTATTGGTAACATCAAAAATATAACCACAGAGCCGTAAAAAAAGCTATTTCTTTGTCTAAATACGAAGCGAAATTAAACAGCGAAACAGTAAATGCGTGAGGCGACAGTTTTACAACCGAATAAACCAGCTGAAAATGTCAAGTCTCTTATTAGATAATGACAAAAAACTATTAAATAAATTAGACTGAATTATCAGCGTTGTGTTCAAAGCTGTCGCTGTCGTCGTCTGGCTGTGTAAATTAAGAAAAGTTCAATTAGTCGACGCTTGCCTTTTATTTCTCTATCTAATTATTTTTCCATACAAACTGGAGATCTTAATGAATTTCTTTGCAATGGTTTAAACGAGCAATTTTATCAAAGCCTTTGCACAGAAAATCGCTATCATTAGCGAGTATCTTCAAATCAAAGAAAAGGGTCCTTGAAATACCGACGACTGAACAATTATTATTACTTCAATCTGAACAAGCTAACAATAGTTTTTCTAAAAATGTCTCGAAGAGCGTTGGCGTAAAAACAGGCACTGGCTTTAACGAGTCTATATTAAATTGGTTAAAGCGCTTTGTGTTGTTGGAAATAATATTTTGATAAAATAGCAAAGACGATGAACTTGATTAAGAAAGCCGATCAAAGCAATCAAAGCTTTGCATCGTAAATTTTCAATTTAACCACCACACCTACGATGCCTTTTGCTCCCAACTTAACTTTACACTAAAAATTGATGATAGAAAATAAGAGGAAAAATTACCGTTGGAGAAAATATTACGTTGCCGCAAATTAAAAAATTATTCAAAGTTATAGTAAATCTCTAGCGAAATTAAATTAAAATGTTAATTAAAACAAACCAATTAGCTACATTTTGTATTAATTAAAACTTGCGACCATATGGTCTTTCTGAAAATACGGTGACTGATTTCCATTTAAATTAATAAAATACTGATATACTCTGGTGTAGTTAGACAAAATGGGTATATTAAATATATGACATTTGTATAACATACTTTTGTAAAATTAATAAAACAGCCTTTGGATACCACTCATATCATGAAAGTTTCAATTTTTTTATATAAAGCCATTACTTATGTAATTTAAAAAAATAACCTAATTTATGTATGCTAATGTGGGGGAATAATTTTATTACCTACGTAATTTAAAAGTCAGATGACATCAGCTCCACATAGTGAACTAAATTTTAACATAATTTTATTCAATACACTGAGTGATTTTGGCCATTATTATGAAATTTCAGTAATCTGTTAATATATTTCTTAAGGTAGTTTCAGTTTTTATTCCAACTTCAAGGAACCACCTTATTGTACAAATGTGTTTTTTATGTTAACAAAAAAATTATCAGTGACGTAGTCTTGATATTAAATTAATCACTGTAATTATTGAGAAATGGTCGCTACGGGCATAATTAAACAGAAAAATTCCGCCCGAAATTTCACCACACTTCATTAAAAACATATTTGACAATTTCCAAATCCAAATTAGTAAATGAGGATTTAAGTAAAAACCAATTTGTCGAATAAACCAAAATTTGCGAATAAGCAATTAATGCATTTTTCAACAAAATTTAATAAGTTTCAGAGTCACGATTTAGAATCACGTTTTTGCTCACATTTTTCAAACGGCTTATTGATAGCTTGATTTATTGCCAACATTTCCGTTTCCTTTTTCATATTTATTTTCGTTTTTTTTTGGTTATTGATGCCTATATTTCGTCGAACATAAAAAATTGTTTTGTTAATAAAACAAGCACCAAATT
Organism: Asbolus verrucosus; assembly: GCA_004193795.1. Taxonomy (NCBI): domain Eukaryota; kingdom Metazoa; phylum Arthropoda; class Insecta; order Coleoptera; family Tenebrionidae; genus Asbolus; species Asbolus verrucosus. Next base: position 11,467 of record QDEB01091814.1, on the reverse strand, counting down.
GATTAAACTGTTATAGGGCGGTTTTGTCATTTTACACAGGACGGTACGTGAGCAATTGACCGAAATAATGAAAATCTCGAATCTAATCAAGCAGCAAAATTAAACTTTTTTCCGCTTTTTTTTTGGCGTGAATCCAACGTGGATGACCTTCCATGGGCGTGGTGTTGAAGAATCGTAAGTGTCTTAGCCCGACCTATATAAACTAGCCACCGGGTGTCATGGACATCATTCGAATCAAGTCTACTCAGACGAGACACTTCCAGAATGGCCTTCAAGGTAAGACGTTTTTAATCAAAATTTATATCTTGCATGACGAGGCTTTGACTCTTTTAATTTTCATGTCACATGAAATTGATTTTGTTTTACGAAAAAATTTGAGTGTTACAAATTTAATAAATTAANNNAGTTCTTCGTTCTCGCCGCCTTGGTGGCCATCTCCAGAGCCTCCGTCATCGCTCCCGTTGCCTACGCTCAAGTTCCTGTCGCCCAGGCCGTAGTCAACGCCGAGTACGACGCCAACCCCCAATACACCTACGCTTACGACGTCCAGGACCCCATCACCGGCGACTCCAAGAGCCAAGTGGAATCTCGCAGCGGAGACGTCGTCCGCGGCCAATACGCTCTCAACGACCCCGATGGCACTCGTCGCACCGTAGACTACACTGCTGATCCTATTAACGGATTCAACGCCGTCGTCAACAAGAGTCCTGTTGTTCAAGCTGTGCAAACTGTAGCCGCTCCTGTTGTCAAATCCGTCGTTCCTGTTGTCAAATCCGTCGTTCCCGTCGTTAAATCCGTTCCTGTTGTACAATCCAACCAGGTCGTCGCTAATGGCGTAACCTACTCTACTCCAGTGTCGCAATATGTATACCCAGTTTCCGGAGCTCAGGCTGTTGTTGCCTCCAGAGTGGGATATTCCAATGTTTATGGCTATGGCTATCCCTACGCCTACAATGTGCCCTACGTTAATGCCCAATATTATTAAGTTTAGACCTGTATCATAGACTCGACCTGTGTACAATGTATTTTTAGGATTACGTAAATAAAAAATCAATTATTTTTGCTTTTTCACTTGCACCAAAGCTCAACTACAACATTAATTCAATTACTTTGCATTTGTTGTTAAGAGACGCCCATTTCATAAACGGATTTACCAGTATTGCATTTTGGCATTACTTACGCACATTTTTCTAAAATAAAATTGTATAGAACACTAAATGCTTGGCAATTACGGCAAATATATATATTATGTAGGCAGTTGTAGATTTTTCATTTTTTTGTCTCAATTCTTAACAATTGGAATTAAATATTTGTGCATGTGCATTTATTATGAAATTTCAATGAAAGAATGATTATAAAACAACTTCAAAATGGCCTGTAGGTACCAAAGCTGTGAAAACCAAAAATAATAAGTGAAAACTATTATTTATTAGTAATAGATAAAATCAGCATTAATATCAGAATGCCAGTAACATTATGTACACATTCATTGTAACGACTATACCATAAATTTGAATTGTCTGCGACTTTAAATAACAATTCCAGGATTTATTTTCTATGTTGAGTTATTATTAAGATCGACAGCAAATTACGATCGAAAGCTAATATCCTTTTGCTACCTAGATTTACGACACAACCATATCTTTTCCGTTTAATGTGGGTAGACCATAATTAAATTCAATACTGTATATATTTGCAGCATTACAGAATTTTACCCGGAAATCAGTGGTTGCGGCTAAACTAATTGTTGATCATTTCCTGTAACATATTTTAATTTTATTATATGATTGCCTTTTGTCCACTGTCTCAAGTGAGATCAGATAAAACGTTTTTAATTTTTTAACTGTCATATTTTGAAACTTTACCTCAAATTTTAAACATTTAGTTGTTTATGTTTCTGATAAACTGGGCAATGTGAAGATCCTCTAGGGACAATACGATTTTAATGAGCTCTTTCCGTTCTTTGCTGCGCTTGTTATTTACAAACTTGAGAAAGATTCCGATTCAGAAAATTTAAATATTTTTCTTGGAATCTTCTGTAAATTTAATTTAATTGATTTAATAGATGGCAGTGTTTCACAGTATTGAAAAATACCATTCTCAGAAGAACAGTGTCATTCTGCAAACTATTTTCTGAAGTACCAGTAAACGTAGCTATATGATGAGAAAATTATAGATGATGAATTCCTCTCTTGCCTGCGGATGGAATATAATTACATCGTTACAGATACTGCCTTTACCGTTGAGTTAATGATTGGAGGTGAGAGTTTAAATCGTTCCATTTAAAATTCACTAGTCGATTAGATGAGGAAGCTGGCAATATTGAAACTAAGATCAAGCTAGATTATCTGTTGATAATCATTTGGGTACATAATGAATGAAGTACAGTAACACAATGACAATATTGGTTCCGATGGAATCACAAATGACGTTACAATTCTTGCTTGATGTCTGTGAACACACACACATTCAAATATCTATATCCTTCTAAAAGAGCGTTACAAATATCTAATTATTATTGCTTTGAAACTCCTGTAACCGAAACATGGAGGTTGATGATCGATAAAACGGTGTCCCAGGGACTAGTTTACTGTGATAACCTGATAACCAAGTTTCATGTGTGTATATGTCGTTGCTTAATTAGTATTTACCATATTTGTCACTTAAATCACTTCTATAATTTTATCAAATAAAACACTTTATGAATATTGTTACCTTAATGGATGTTTGTTTCAGTTAACTCTAGAATCATTTGTGTAAAAATCCATCTATGAAAAACGAGCATTACTAATGGAAGTCATGAAACTGCAAACTACTGTAATCCATTACCATAATCCTTGAATATGGTTGAAATGTTCAAATATGTAACGTCTTTTTTTTCATTTGTCATTCGATTAGGATTTGGTACATTGCAAAATTACCCACAAAAAGTTTTTTCATATTTAAAATGGATTTTTCAAGTAGTTGTTCTATGACAAACTTAGTATATAATAAAAAGTTTCATTAGATATTCATTAGGTATTTTTCAACTTACGTGACTAAGCTTCCAATAATAATCTAAACCTTTGTTACCTCGATTAATACACTCTTATGAAACATTGATAACAATTGTCTTATGATGTCACCTATTTAGCAAAAATTAACCTTGCTTTTAAATAAATGATAAAAAGGTACAATGTTTTGTTCTTACCAACTTGTTAGCTAGGAACTACATGATATGGACTTCAGTAAAAAATAATTTCTTTCTACATAGTTTAGACCGAATTTTTTAATGGTAAACTATCTTTTGTTACATTTGAGTGTATTATCGATGATAAAGAGAAAGTTCGATTCATTTTTTAAAAGTAAAATATTTAAAAACCGAAATCTATTAGTAACCGTACCTTTATGTATATGTGTGTTATGTATACCATAAAAAAATATATTTTTAATTCGATTAATTAAAAATTGTTTTTGTTTTAAATTTTTTATAAAGAGCAAACAACATCATTTGTCTGAACTGAATTGCGATTTCATCATTAGATTTGCGGGTTTAACAGCTAACGAGATTTCAAGATAATTGTGGCAGTTTCAAAATATCATTTTATGGATAACTTCAAAATTTCACTTTAATTAAGGATCTAAAAATTTCAGAATGTTAATTAATATTAAATAAAATAAATGAATGCAATTTCCGATGAATGATTTTTCTTCAAAGGTGAAAACCGTTGTTGGAAAATGAAGCAATTTGTGTCAATGCGAGGTTTTAATTTATAACGATTTTCAATTTGACATTTGTAACTTCAAAAACATGAAAAATATTTCCATGGGATACTTTAATTAAAAAACTTTTTGATCACACGTTAGAAAGTGTTTTTTTGTTTTAATTTACATCAAATTTAACACTGCACTTTGCAACGCTTCCGCTTATAACGACTGTAAATAAAAGCGGGCTTAACAAGTTCCTTTGTTTCATCCTCCTATTGCTCATTATTCTTAGTTATATCCTATTCTCTTTTATTAAAGCATTGTAATTAGCATAAATATTGCTAATAAAATGAACGATTTTCTTTGACATTAAAGGGTTTGTCCATTTTCTCTATTATTTCGCTAAAACTTTTAACACCTAATTTATGTCTAATTTCTCTGTTTCTCTGTACCGTTATTTCTCCAATACTTCTTACAGACCTCATTTCAGTTAGTAGCCCAACCCTATTCCATGTTCTTTCGTTAAAGTCCCCAATTTCACTTCCATATAGTCCTGAAGGTATAGTCGTTACTTTACCAAATTTCATTTAAGTTTCTTTGCTGTAGAGGTCTTTTAATCATCCTAATTTGCTTTCACTACCTGTTCCCCCTTTGATATCGTGACACACTACTAAAAGTTCGGCCTGTCGTTTGTTTTAGCAAATTATTTGTTTTATAATTCAATATTGGGACATCAATAAAAACCGAAAGTATTTTTTATTTTCATAAAGTGTAACAAGAAAACACCGACGATATTTTTAACGAGGTAACCCTAAAACACCTAGGGAAAAACCTTTCTAGCTTTTAATTTGTATGAAGTTATGGGAAAGGATTCATTTCGGGACACATTCGGACAATAATGTGCTTTATAGCATCGCATAAAAAAGGAGAGAACAGAAGAGTGGCCAGCTCCACATATTGCCCTGACAGACTTCGATTTCGTTTAAATATCTACCATCTGATCTTCTTCACCATTTTTTTCTGTAGATACATAAAATTTTCCATAGATTATAAAATAGATTTTACGCTTTTTCAAAAAGCTCTGAACATATACACTTAACAGAACATTTAATAGAGTAATAGTGAAAAAAAAAAGATAATGTTAAAAATTTGTATTGTTCAACCAACCCAAACGTCAAGCATGACCAATTATTTTACATGTTATATTTCTGCTTCAATGCTATCCTGACACGAATTGTGCATATCAAAATGCACGTTATGCAATAAAAGCAGTGCACGTAAATTCGGAAACATTTAATTTGAATGTCATCGGATTTAAATTTAATTTTCAAAATCAAGTAACTACATGCATCCATAAAGTAGTCTTATCATTCTGTAAAATCTACCAAATAAATTTACTATTTCACTAAGGTAAAAACCTTTTATTGCAGATAACACAAAAATGTGTGGATTAAAACTTGTTAGACGCAGATATATAATCTTATAAGAAATTTATTACAAACTTATTAAAATTGCACACGTTTAAATATTAATTGATAGATACAGAGGTAATTTGGTTGAAGTTAACATGGGTAATAAGGCCTTTTCAGAGAAGAATAGTGAAGTCCTTTCTTATTTTTCAGTAAATTTCTACTAAATGAGTAATCGTGTTAATTGTAACTAATTGTAAATTTTAAGTGATGCAAATGAGTTCATTTAAAACTGCCATATTTATTTAATTTAATTTTTAATTATCAATTTCCACGAGGTGCTAATCATATAACTGGATATGATAATGTAGTGTTTCAAATCAAAATGACTTAATTAATTTTAATTATGAATACCTTGATCTTGTCTTAGTGAGATATTAATTTTAAAAATCTGGTAGGAATTATGATAATGACAAAAGATCGACCGCTTCATTAAAATAATTTGTTCCCTCTCCCTATAGTCAAACAAGTTGTCGCTGTTCCATTAGTACAATCGCTTGTGTCAACAGCGGTCAATTTTCCGGGTTGAAATCCGGGATATGTCGGAACCCAAACTCTTACAATCCCATTAAGCCTAATTTATTATTAAGAGTTCAAAAGTTTGTAAAAACTCAGGCTGAGAGTTTTGAAATAAGAAATTATGTTAACTGCTGAGCTTTAGTCACCTCTACTAAAATTTCGACTGCAATTTAAGTCAATGCCAATAATTATAACTGTTGTGCAAACTGTGACAATAATTTCTAATCGTCGCATTAGGAAAGGTGCTATTATGAAAGTAAAAGTGCTTTCCTGTGGCAAGTTCAGTGACGCATTCTGCATGAGTAACTTCGATTACATCGAACTAATTTATTGTATTCTACTTTCTTTGCCCATTAACGGACAGGAAGCTGCACAATAATTCTCCAAACACCCCTCTTTAGCGAAGATGACCATAAATCACGAACAAGACAAATGATAAATTTGTTATTGTTTGTTATTCTTTCGAGAAATTTGATTTGGTTTAGGTCAAAGTATAAAAAAATGCTTTGTCTTTCTTAATTCGTCTAAAAATTAGTTCCACTAGGGTGAAAAATAAAAAATTTGAAGTGTGTAATTCATCATTATAATCGTGTTTAGATAACCAAATATACACTGCTGCTATAAAGTTGTTTCATAACAACTTTTTTTTGTGCGATATTTTTTGTTCGCCTTCGCTAAGATTCTAAATAGGAGATAATAACAATGAAAAATTTATCAAGATCAAGCCAAGAGCACGCATTTAGCAGGGATTCCATGTTAACTGTAACGGGACAGAATATTCTAATATCTTGTTAATGCAGATGAACAACGAGACTGGGGCAATTCTATCGATTTAGGGCCAAATTAAGACAATCCAGGGTTAACCTGTCTTCGTTAACTTCACGCTTCCAGGAGTTAGAACGCACCATTCTTGTGTTGAATTATTACAATATGAGATCATTCTGATGTTGAATAATTGGGCAGCTACCCTGGAGGGCAAATGAAAGGACCACAACGTTATTGTCTGCAGCACAGAATGGCCTTTGTAAGGGTGTGTCTGAAGAGTTGCACCATTATTAAGTACCGAACAACGTGTATATAAAAGCCTCTCGACTCTCACACAACAGCATAACACTAACAACTTCGACTCGAACAAATATGGCTTTCAAGGTGCACGCAATAATCCTAATGTCTTGTCATTAATAATTCTCGCCTGTTTCAGATCCTCGCTTTCGCCGCTTTGGTTGCAGTAGCTCATGGCGGAGTGATAAGCGCTCCTTATCACGGCTACGTAGCACCTGCCATAGCGAAAGTCGCCGCTCCGGTGGCTGTAGGCAAGGCTGTTGTGGCTGAAGACTACGATCCTCATCCACAATACTCCTTCGCTTACGACATTCAAGACGGTTTGACCGGAGACAGCAAGAGCCAACATGAGGCTCGCGATGGAGATGTGGTTCAAGGAAGTTATTCTCTAGTCGATCCTGATGGTACTAAGCGTACCGTTGAGTACACTGCCGATCCTGTCAATGGTTTTAACGCTGTTGTCCATAGAGAACCCCTCGTTGCCAAAGCTGTTGTGCCTGCTGTTGCCAAGGTTGCAGCCCCAGTAGCGTACGCTGCCCCCATTGCCAGATTAGGTTATGCCGCCCCCGTTGCCAAAATTGCAGCTCCCATAGGATACGCCGCTCCTGCCGCCCACTATTACCACCATTGAACCGACTATAACTACTTCGTTTTATTTGTAAATAGAGAGTAATTTATTTATTTATTTTTAAATAAAAAATGTTAATGGATGAATTAAATTTTGTAGTTTAAGTAAAATTCACCAGCTTAGACAGTGTTTGATAAAATGTCGGGTAAAACCTATTAAGGGATTGCCGACGTTTGCAAAAATATGATAAGATGAGAAAAAGAACAACAAACAGTATAGTGAAGAGCAGCAAAATGAACAAAAGTTTTAATTAAAAAAAGGTTTAGTGTCAAAACCGATAAGATTGTACAAAATTAGACTATACAAAGTTTTTCCATATACCGGGTATATTATAATAAATAGCTTCTAATTTTTGTCTAATATTATTAAGGGATACCTAAAATTCACTGGTTTCAAAATTTTACAAATTGAGAAAATATCTTTTTTCTGGATGTGATAGTCAATGAATATTTTTGACAGTTTTATAGGTATTTTTATTTTTTATAAAAAATAAAGTAACCGGAAATGTATATATAACTGCAATCAATTCATCCTAAATTAGATTAAATTTGTAGGAGGTACTTTATATTTAGACTATACTTCAAAAAATACAAAAAAGTGTCCAGTTAATATAAATTGCTGAAATATCTAATTATGGATATATACCCAAAGAGTTGAAGAAAATTTGATATAATATTTCAGTTGTCTATATATTCGTTTGTCAGTATTTTTTAGTCTCATTCGATGAAAACTACGGGATAAATCAAAATTCAATTTCGTACATGTATTTTATTTGCAGTGCCAAGTAGAAATCAGTTTTTATACAATTTTCTTTAAAACGATGAAATCCTTCTTTAATATGCAAGTCCAAAAATTTGGTCCGACTCGACTTTTTACGATTTGCACTGGAAATGGCTATTAACAAGAATAAATTTTTGAATCACACCCACAGTCTTACTGAACTAAAGTTTGTGCTTTAGTGCCCATATAAAAGCGTCAGGAATGGAGCTTCATTTTAAGGAGAATAATGCAAGTTTTTAGGTTTAAGACAGTCGATTGAAATTTTATCGCCTCCTTTTATGACCATTTTTATACTATTATGTTTTACGATTTTACATCGTTTTAAAAGAAGAGCGTCAATATTAAGACACTTTTGAAGCAATATCACAACGTCTCTGTTTAAAACCAGTAGTTTCGACATTTTATATCTTTATAAGATCTTGATTTTCAAAAGCTACAATAAATAATAAATTACTGGGGTTTTCTTGTTTTGACAACTTATTACGTATACAATAAATAAAACATATTTGCGCTTGAGGGGTCTATGTATAATTCAAAATTTTATTAAGAATGATGTGCTACCACAATAAGATAAATGATCATGCTGTTGTGTGCTTTTTTGACGACATTTCGACCTAATTCTTCCAAGTATCATTCCAACTGTCCCTTTGATATCATTCCGTTTCAACAGACAAGTTCGTAAACAGTTTCGAAGCAACAATAGCCTTACCGGATATTTTATTAGTCTCCTGTCCGCAATATGTTGATGTCGAATTTATTTCTCATTTTATGTGAGAAACGGTTTTCATGTTAAGTTAATTTATTCAGCGAACAGAAAGTTTGCTTGTTCTATCTAGGCTTTAATATCATGCATCGCATATCTTATAGATTAAAAGTTATAATATAAAAAAAACTCAAAAAATTGATTTTTAAGCTCCGAGCACTTATGTTTGTCCGTTCATAAAATTTGTAACTTCGCCCACAGAACTAAACAGTCAAGTGACAATACTCACAACCAAATTAACGTATCCTTTTCAATCGATTACAGTCTTAATATTTACGTGAGCACATTATAAATCAGTACAGGTACACATATTTGGCCACATGTAATTTCATTAACAGGACAGTTTTGACTTGACATGATTTAAAGATTATGCTCGACAGCAACTGGTTACTTTCGAAATAAAATATCGTTCATTCGTTTTTGTTCTATATACCTTACCCACCCATTAATAATTAATATCCTTTTATTTTTTCTTTAAATTAATTGTTGAATTTTTTTATCCATTAAGATTATGAAAGTGGGTGGATATTATGTATATCGACGGATGAGACACGTCAGCAGAATTAATATTATGTAATTATATATTAAACATTCCAGAGATTAATTACTATATCGCAACTTAATTTGGCTATGGGTCTTTTTATAGCATAAATTTACCGATCATTGATCAATAATTAAATAATAAAGGGCACGTTGCGGTGAAACCCTATTTATCTGGAAATAAAATTTTATATGAAGTTATTACAATATTGTCAATGTGGCAGACAAATTTACATTATGGATTCAGATTATGAATATTGTATTGCAACCCAAACGAAAGTTTATGAAGCGACGAAAGCTCACTTACAGCTTTAAACTCTGAAGCAGCTCACCATATATTTAGACATGAAGCTAACTGAACATTAAAATCAGAGTTTTTCAAGAATGACTGATAAAGGCGAACATCTATAGCAATAAAAAATGAACAATTCGTAATGTTAAATTTTAAAAAATGTTTATTTGTCGCAATAAAAAATTAATCTTAACTCGATGGCAAAAACACTACCACAGATGAAACGTTTTGTCTGTGGTATTTAATCCTGATGCTCAAATGCAGCGAGTGTAACGTTATGGAACGCACAGATGTCTTAAAATATTTTAAACTCGCTAAAAAACCGTTAAAAAATTTCGGACAAAAAATTGAACAAACGGCCTATCGGTCATTTGTTTTCGTAAAATGTTTTCATTTTTATAAATGCATCTCTTACTAGTCACGTAAATTTCGTCGAAATATTCCGGTAGCCTTCAGAGAAGCTCCTTTACTTTTTCTTTATACAACCATTAGTGTCTTTCCAACATATTTATTTTTATGTACACGTCTGTGTAAATAAATTGCAGTTGTGTTAACGCGATAACATCATGATTATAGAGTGTTTCTATAAAAATTTAATATTTTGTAGATAAATGGATACTTAAACGAGAATTATAGTTGGGGGAGCGTTTTATTGGGATTTCAACGAGAAAAAATGTGATTGATGGGAGATGGAACAAATTTGAAACTCCAAACTCGAGCGATAGTTTGTAATTATCTACGAATTGTAATTACCAAACTATACGCAATCTTGATCTTTTGGTTAAATTCAGAGAGAGAGATAATGAGCGAATATTGTAGGTAACCTAAATTTACTTAAAGCAGGTTCCTTGTATTGAAAATGTGAGACAATATCAGATTCCAATAGATAATTTCAAATTTAAATGAAAGTTATCGGGTCGGTGGTATACAAGTTAGACTAGACAGGGTCAAAGACACTGAATTTAGTAACACACCATTTCAGTCTGCATTAACTATAAAAACCCGAAATCCACTCGATTTTATCATTAAAGATTGTGACTTAAATCGAAAAACATGGCTTTAAAGGTAAAAGAAAACTCTTAATTGGAGATAATCAAAAGTAAATTATTTTATTTTATAGCTTGTGGTATTGGCCGTTTTGGTCAGTGTGGTTCGTGCTGGATTGATCGGCTCTCCTCTCACTTACGCCGCTCCTGTTGCCCCAGTCGCCGCCCCTGTGGCTGTAGCCAAAACCGTCGTTGCCGATGAATACGACCCTCATCCACAATATTCCTATGGTTACGACATTCAAGATGGTTTGACCGGTGACAGCAAAAATCAACAAGAATCTCGTGATGGAGATGTTGTACATGGAAGTTACTCTCTTGTTGATCCCGATGGTACCAGACGTACTGTTGAATACACAGCTGATCCAGTTAATGGATTCAACGCGGTTGTTCATAGAGAACCCCTAGTGGCCAAGGCTGTGGTAGCTGCACCAGCAGTCGCCAAAGTGGCGGCTCCACTAGCTTATGCCGCCCCAGTGGCTAAATACGCCTTCCACTAAAATTAGGAAGATTTGACTTATTTGTACATATTTACTTACAATTAGTTGTTTAAAATAAAGAAAAAACACAAATCTTTGTATTTTTTTCCTACAAACTTACAAGTTCGATTATAAGATTTAAAAAAATGAGAACGATGGAACATTGATAGATGAGGCGAGTTGCACTAAACTATGGCTGTGA
>QDEB01091790.1:0-10600 GCA_004193795.1 Asbolus verrucosus | reverse complement strand
TCTCCATCGGGCTGAATGAAAACTTCTAATGTCTTTTGCATCAAAAATAAGATTTAAGTTTTTTGTTTCCATCCACATTGTCAGCAGTTCTCCATTTTAATCATTTTCTGTATAACCCCATAAGTTGGGGTGACAGTTAAAATCTCCAATAAATATCACCGGATGAAAATAGTTTAGGTTAAAACATTTGGGCCATAGAGTATTTGGTGGTTTATAAATGTTGATGACATTTATGTTGGCAAGTTTCATCACAATGGAAAATACACCATTGACTACCGTACCCTCAGTTTCTTGATAATCTTTTAAGTTATTTCATGCCTAGACAGCAGGAGTTGCAAATATAACTCACTAAAATGTATCCGGCTATAGTTCCTGTTGCAAATAATTGGTTTTTTGTTGCAGAATTTGTTTCTTGTAAGGTAATGATATCAATCGCAAGAGAAAGGGCTAATTTTGATATACTGCCATTTATCCTTCGAGATACCTTCAATGTTTAGTTGACAAAGTTTGATTACAGGGTCAAGATTTCTGAAACAATCAGAACTAAGTTTCGAATTTATATTGTTACTGTTATTTGATCAAGAGGATCCTGATCCTGAAGATCTAGTTCGATCTTCAAAGTGACGACTATTATGAAAAACATCTTCATGTATTCCGCGATGGGCCATTCTTTTATGCTGATCGTCATTCATCATTAAAAAATTAGTTTTAACTACAAAATTACAAGAATAAAATTTAACATCAAATTAATTTGACAGTTATGCAATAATGAAAATGGTTTATTTCCCGGAACAGGATACATTCATTGTAATGTCTTATTATTAAAATGAAATTCAGTAACATTCAATTGAAATTCAGNNAGTGATTCAGTTTCAGCCTATAAGAATGAATCACCTTATGAAATGTCCCAGTGTTCAAATCCAAGAAAGGTCTTTGGTGGCCCATATTTGAGATGCACTCAACAGATTTGTTCTAACTGGAAGTGTAAATAAAGGAAACATTAACTGGAAGGCCTCTAGTATCTGAGGAACTTGTTGAGGATTTAAGGAAACAACTAAAGCACAACCCATAAACATCTTTAACAAATGGAAGTACCTCTTAGCATATGCTGAAAAATCGATTAAATAAGGCCGTATATGCATCCTTATAAAATAACTAGTGTGAATTCACAAAAATTGAGAATCTGTACTTCCAAAAACCCACATATTTTTATCGAAATACCTCTACATCCCTTAAAAATTGGAATATGGTTGGTAGTTTCTTATAGGCGCGCATATAGGCCCATTCATCTTTAATAAAAATGTTTTGGTACTAATATTTGGATATTTGAAAGGCCAAGTCTTTAAACAACAACTTAATGATTTAAAAGCGCTACAAGAAAAAATCAGACGTTGCTGCCATAATGTTGATCAAACAATGTTGCAAAAAATTTTTGAAAATGGCGCTCCTCGCTAATGCTCGTGCGCTAATAAGCAAAGAAAGTAATCGGTGTCTAGAATTTACGTGAACATTTTTAGTCTTCTTTGAGAACAAAACATTTGTTTTGTTCTGTAAACTTTATCATTTTTCAATAAAATTTTAATCGATTGCATAGACGAAATTTGTTATGGAGCGATTTGGTTTTAATGATTTGTGACAATTTTTTAATTTAAAATTACATTTGAAAACCCCTTATTTATAGATAACCAAATAATCACAACTGAAATGGTATAGTAGGAATGACATCTCGCAGTGGTATCAGAATTTATTAGCGGCAAAATTCCACAGCCAATCTCTTATTTTATTAATTAGTTTCATGTAAACGAAAGATTGTTATTTCTATTTTAGTGAAAATATTCTCTGTTAACATTGTTGCCGTTGTCATCCTGTTCCATCATATGTTGGTTACGGGACTATGACACTGAACCATTATCGATAAAGGTCGGTAAAGAGGCTGAGAAAAAAGTTAAGGAAAAGACCTGAATTTAAATCGAATTAAAATTAAATAATATCTTTATGAAATTAAACAAAAAAGAACTGACATTTAAAGTGTCTTTATCTATCGCCGTGAAATAAGTTATACCATATCGCACTCATTGTAGATATGTCTTGTTATCCCATTAGTGCAGTAATGGATTTTACCGCACTAGTGGGGTAATGAAATGAAATTGAAAACTTACAAATTCAAGAGAAAATAATTAGTTAAAACTTTACACGATATTCGTGGGATACTACATTATTAACGTACTCTGTGATTACCCCATTCGGCCTGTGGCCCCGTGGGGCAATTCACAATACGTGCGTTAATAATGTCTTTATCCCACTTATATCGTAAATTACTATTATTTAATTACAGGAATATAAGACAATTACAGCACATTACAGATAGAGATTCTATCCTGTGAGAATTATGAGACTTGGGATTTTAAATTTTGCTCGACACTCGAAATGACATTTAATACTTCGTGCAATTGAGCACGTCATTTTGTAGCGTCAGTGTTCAAAGATCAAGGATTTTCATTAACAAATTCAGAACCAAGTTGAGTATTGATACTTTAGTGTTATTTCTAGTGATATAACGTTAACAGTGATAAGACGCAGCACCGAAAATGACTGCAGAATATTCCTTTGCCGATGTGAAAAAACACAACGATAATCAAAGTACTTGGATTGTAATTCATAATAATGTATATGATGTTACTGCGTTCTTAAACGAGGTAATTATTTATTTATTAAACCCCAATTTCACTTATTATCTTATCAAAGATGTTCAATTGCATTTTTCATTTAGACAGTTCATGACCAATCATGAAATACGTCCAAGACACTCCAGCTTTGTACAGAAATAATGAGACTGATGTTGAGAGGCTAATTTAGATTTTCATAACCTGCCTCGTGAGCTAATTATGTAATGTTTAGTGATAATAGAACATCTTTTCTATTTTCGCCAGGATTGCCAGATTTATCAGCTTATCAAGCGTTGAAATATTCGTCAGAAAATTCTATGACAATCCTGGGCATTCATTCTATTAGGAAGTGTATTGTAATGGATTGAATGACACGAATTAAGATTTCATATTTTTACACAACTAAAGCGTTCACTTTCTAGTTGCAGAATTATAAAATATTTAATTACGTATTGTTAGAGCCATGATTTGTAATTTAGTGTTGTCCTTGGTGTACTTTCAAAGTAATTGCATGTCACAAATAACAATTTTATTTGCTACGGCCATATTTTCCGCACCCCGTCATGTCGAAAATCACCATAATTATAATATGTTTATAACAACAATCAAAATGTTATTTTTTCAATTAGCATCCCGGCGGTGAAGAAGTTCTTTTGGAGCAAGCAGGCAAAGATGGTAGTGAAGCCTTCGAAGACGTCGGTCATTCGACCGATGCTCGGGAACTCATGAAGAAATATAAAATAGGGGAAATTATTGAATCGGAAAAGAAACCTGTAAAAGAAAAAAATGTGGACTGGACAAGCAACTCATCCCAATCATCTACCTCACAGAGGTGTGTACTTTTATGAAGTATCACTTAACAACGTTGATTTTTCCGGTTATTAATAAAGTAAATAATATCTCAACTTCACTTTACAAAGCAACCTTAAATTGTGTAGTAATTGTATTTAACAAAATATTTTTAGCATTGTTCAAGGTTTTAATATTGTAAAAAAATTCCAAATTACATGCTTCAAGCAAGCACGCGTATATGACAAGAACATGCATTTTTAATAAAATTATTATTATAAGATGGTTAGTGCGCCATTTACCTCACTTACCATAATAATTAGGGTGTATTGCGTAATTGTAATGTATTTACCATATGAAAGAATGCTATTGTGAAATTGACTCAAACACATTTGATATTGGTGTAGTGAATTGCACCAAAACAAAACTGCTTAGTAATAGCGTGTAAACAGAATTTTTATCAATCATAATCCTCTTATAAAATACGTTGTCAGCATGATAAAAATAAATTGATTGATTGCAATATTTCTCTATTTAGGTTAAGAATAAAACTGCTAATGAGAAGAATGTATGTTAATGTGATTTGTAATTTTGCAGCTCCTTCAAATCTTGGATTTTGCCCGTGTCTCTTGGTTTGTTGGCCACGATAATTTACCGTATATACTTCCAATCGCATTAAGTGCAATCAACCCATGGATCGTATTAAAATGCATTTATGGTTTTATAGGGTTTAGTTCATGATAATTTTCATACATTAATTTAAATGAATTGGGTTTTATTGTTGTTTCATACTTTCATAGAGTAAGGTGCTGTTATAGCGTTTTTTCCAAAATTAAATTTTATCGCAGTGTTGAATATTCTTCATGATTTATCAAAGATCAAAATGCGTTACAGATATTACATAGAGATTCACATGGATGTGGATTTTTTGACAGCTGTTATGAATAATTTTTTAATCAAACGATGTAGTTTACTATTTCAGTGTAGATTTTAATATAAACCAGCACATTTAAGAATTGCATATTATATATATTGTAAAATTATTTTTTTTTGTTCTATGAAATAAAACACACTTTACAATAATAATCAGCTTTATTTTCTAATAAACAAGCTCAGATAACCTTAATGTTAATTAACAAAATAACGGTAACTCAAGACGATGCGTAATACATCAGGTAATCTTATGATTCTTTCCAAAAGGAGTAGAATATGCCGTGGTGGTACGTTCTTTAGTAACGCAAAAGGAACAGTACTGGCGTCAGCAAAATCTACTCCGTTTGTTCTGTAAGTACAACTATGTTTCAGAATTTCAATTTAAGCCATTATTGAAATAAATATAAAAAATGTATAGTATTTCATATTGTATACATGAAAAGATTAATAGTCTTATCAAAACTCAAAGGAACGACAATTTGTACACATACTTGGTTGCACTGGTAACTTACGTACAAAATTGGCAGTCATAACATACGACATCGTATTTAGTCACGTAGAAATGGACCATTTTTCATCTCCACGTGACTTGTCATATCAATTATTATTACATTTATTTTTATATAATCATCTAATGTAAATATATAAGATATTTGATGGTGTAACAATGCAACACTGCCAGTTGATTTCGCGTTTGAACTTCGCAGAGGAACTGTGATGTAAAACAATAAAATTATTCTCCTCAAAAGAGCAGCTTACAGTGGTGCATTTTACAACAAATAGAAGGCAACTGACTCAGACTTATGTAGCGGTTTTCCGCACACAGTAATTCCGTGCTTAAAATCTGATTGATTTATTTTCCATAGTCATGAAGTGATTACGATGCACTTTACATTAAATTTTTAATTAAAATCATATAATTTATCTATATCTTTTTTTCACTACATAATATACGCGTGAAGATAATTTACAATTAACATGTCATTAAAACATAAATATCAGATGTTTAACAAATTATATTATGTGAATTTATGTTCGCTCTATATGCACCGAATATATACATCTTTAATTTCTGTATAAATATCATTTACGAATCTTATCTACAGATTTTCTTGTACTTCTGTACTACCTTTGAATCGCCGAATTTAGGAGAAAAGGAACGTAGAACATTTTACTTTCTAGAAGAAGAGATGCCGCTGACTGGATCTGAAACAAAAACAAGAAAATGTTCTCAGCGAAAAAAATGACTGACATCTGTTGAATCTTCATCTTCACTCATTTAAAACTATACGATTAATATGCAACTGAGAAATGTGATTATGGTAGTTTGTAGACAACAAATTTTACCGATCTGTATTGGTGGTTGCCTACCTATCATACTTGTATATTTCATTACTATTATTATTCAGTTTACTGTACTACAGCGGAGGCCAGTTACGAGATACAGAAAAAAATGAAACATCAAAAACCTCCACTTTGTGGAGTGCCTCAATAAATTAATTAAATATATCCAACAATGTATAAATTGGCGACATTTTTTTCTAAATCTTTACATCACCTGTAGTCTACACACTGTATATTAAATATCAGTTACATACTTTCAATTAAATAACATCTCCTCGTTCCCGAGAAAAGAAATAAAACATATATTTAGAACAGAAAATACCCAAATTTTGTTTTCCACATGACACAAATAGTTTCTTATATGTGAACAAAAAAAAACATTAAAAAATCGTGTTGAAACCGTCAAAGATGAAAAGCTTCCTAATTAGAATTTTTTCATTGCATTTTTTCAGGTCGTATGTCCAGTTTACGATTATTTCTCATGAAAAATCATGAAAAAAATGAATTGAAAACGAAAATTATGAAAATTATTTAAAAATTAAACATGACGTTCGATTTATTTTATGTTTCCTCAAGACAACAATTTACAGAAAGAGACGTACACATATGTATACATAGAGGGCGATCTCGTAAGTTAAGGAAGTAAAAGAACGAATTTTTGCATTTGTAAATAAATCCGAATCGCAGATATTTTTATCTCTATATAAGCTATATTTCTGTATCAGATTAGACCAAAATGACAAGTGGCTTTTTTACAAATAGCATGTTATCAGTTTTTTTAACGTTCACATTTTAATACTCTTTAATCCAGTTTTCACTTGTTCGACAGTGATAGTCAACTTTTTGTGTAACATACCAATATGTAAGTTTCAGAGGTTTTAATAAATAATTTAAAGTTTTTTATGTGTGTATATAATTTGATATGATTTTCGTGTACCTGCCGGTGATAAACAACATTTTATTTTGTTCAAGATTTAGACTGCTATGTTTTACGCTTTATTGATGTCTCAATTTTCTTTACTTTATCTCCAAAAATTCTCTAGCATTTGAGGTACTTATTTGTAAACAAACGTATGTAATTTATTCAACTTTCGGTAAGGTTTTAAGTTGTGTGATATGTTGGCTCCCGTGTTACGCCAAGTATACAAATTTGTGTTAATGGACCTTTAAATTGATATATTTATTATTATTATTACAAACAATAAGAGCAGAGGCAAAGCCCCCGACGAAATAATGAAGTGATATGTAAAAAAAACTAATCAAAAGACGAAATTACCCGGTAGATTTATACTCATCCAATCTATTTTTAAACATATTCAGTGATGTGTCAGTAACAGCACTCTCTGGAAGAGAATTCCATTGAGAAAAAACACGATTAGAGAAGAAGTTCCATCTGACAGATGTTTTACATTTCTCGTGGTTCAATTTTAACTGATGCCCTCTTAATCTGCAGTCACAATTTATTAGAAATAAATCTGAAATACCCACGGAAAAGGATTTAGAAAAAAAAAGGAAAATGAGAAAAAAGTTCTGATTAAATGGAAAGTAAAAAACATTAAAGATTTAGTAAAAAAAGTAAATAACAGAAGAAACTTGTTTGTCATTAGCATAAGCATGTAATAAACAAAAAAGTAACAACTATACTGAAAAAAAAACAAGCTGTTTTGAAAATAATTATGAAGAATAATTTACTGACGAAGACTTGTACTACTTTCTTAAAAAAAGAAAATGATTTGGAGAAAAGCACGTAATGAAACACCGCTTGAAGATTATGTAAATTAATTTCAATTATGTATTCAGAATTTCAACAGGTTGATGGATGCCCGTCGGAGAGTAGATGCACGAGGCGATAACAATCTAAATTATTACACTCTTTAAAGTCTAAATCCAAACAATATCTATATCTAGGTATCCGCCCCTGCAATGACTCCACATCAGTAGATACGTATGCTGGTTAGTAACCATGATATCATTGATATCACCTCGGTTCTCCCAACGAACGCCCATGATCGCTCTATCAAACTGGCAGTGGGATACATTTTTACAGGAACAAAAGATAAGCCTTTTATGAATTTGTAAACACAAGGACAAGTACTGCGCCTGTAAACAAGCCAGTAGGGACGCAAATCACTCATGGCTCCTCCTATGCCGCTCCTCCGCCTCGATGGAACGCCATTTTAAACGAACCGTTGTTATGGCCCTTGAATCTGGCTGAAATGTATTTCAGAAAATGCACAACGATTGCGCGCTTAGCACAAATGACGGATTATTTATGAACATGAATAAGAATAACTGGAAAAGTACGTCCTTGACCTTGACATTCGGATTTTTAAAACTGGAAAGTTGGAAAGGTCTATTTTGCATTAGCGCTTATTCACAACGGTGAATGACTATTCTTTGAAACCTTCTTTTATGGATTTTTATGAACGCGTAAAAAATAAATATCAAACGTCTTTCGGATTAACATTTTATTCTGTTAAAATTAACCGAATTTTTGTTAAAGCATCTTGCACCTGGTTCTGGCCATGTAAATCATTCATTTGTAAGCAAAACATTTTAATCGGTTTTACGACAATAACAACTCCGTAAGTAACATTATGGTATAGATACAATAACGGCGACGTAGAAACATAAAATTTTGCATTCTAAATCTAAATTTCCACATTTACAGAATAAATAATAAATGTGGAAACATAAACAGTAAAAAATAACCAAATGTGTTTACAATTAGAAAATTGTTGTTGCGGACCATAATTATTGTTATCAGACTTAAACTCAGTATTTCATTTCTTGTTTCGTTTCGAAGCTTTTCGTTAAAAAATGTAAAAATTGATTTAACAATTCACATTAAAATACTTCTTAAGTTTTGTACTATACCTACCTACACTCTACACTTTTATAAGAAGTTCATGACAAGCTGGTACATAAAAGAGGTTAACTGTGTATAAAATTCACAATCGGATAAAAATTTTAAAAAATATTAGAATTTAATATATACTTATTGAATATATACAAAATGACCTTGTAAAAATTATTTAACATTTCATTAACAGACATTTTTGAAATCTTGATTGATCTGTTAAATTTTTATTTCAAAAACGATTCTTACACTCGTCTTTACTTTAATAATTTGGATGATGATTAAATAAAACTTTTTGTGCGGTCAAAAGTATTTTCAATCGAACAGTAAGAACTTTAAGAGAAATACATTTGAGATTTCTTTTAAACATGGACACGTATAAAGATTGTCTCATAATTATATGTTAAAATTGTGAAAAATAGCAGAACACAAAGAAATAATATGTTTTGATTTTTATATTTTTCTCCAAGATACTTCTTGAGAAAATTGTAACTTCTTAAAAGGGGCAATTTAGAAGATAATTCCGAAGCAATATGAATTACAAGAACGAAATTTTAGTATTCTGTTTTTTAACAGACAGGTATAGGTATTTAGATATTTATTATGGTGTAACTGGAGTTTAAATAGCTTACTTCGAAATTTTAGAAAATTGAGAATAGCTTTTAACCAGCAACTTTTTTTGCTTAACTTTTTTCTTAAAACATATCAAGTCAAAAGCTATTTAGCCTAAAACTTCCTCAGATATATCACACATCAAAATCAACTACCACTGAATTATTTTTACATCTTTAACGCATACATAAATCTCTTACAGAACAGATTAATGAATTCTTTGCTATAAATCTAGTTTTACTTCCTGATGACATCAATTTTAACGAACATTTATAGATACGTAAGAAATATATTTTTTAATATGTAAAAAAATGTTCTGACATCAAAAATAAAGATATAGATTTTCTTTTAACATTCCAGCGACCATTTTTTTAATCATCGTTAAAACAAGTTAGAAGTTAAAACAGAGTTGTTCCGAATTTTTATTTTTTAAAATTAGATTTGTGCCAACCATTTTAGGATTTTGAAAATTTTATAATTGGTAATCATCTGATGGCACTTATGACAAAAGAGCCCGTGTACATTGTGCATTTTTAATTATGTTGACAATTTGTACAAACTTATTCAAGCATCCCAAGATGCTAAGTATCGTCACAACAAATACTTGTGATCTAAACCTGAAAATTTTTGACTGTTTTACAGTCTCTAGTGGTAAATAAGAATGTATTAAAAGTTACTTCAGAAGTTGAAGTTATAAAGTTTTTGAGTTATGTATAAATATTTGCACTTAACAAATTCTAGATCCTTTCTTATTAACTCCCAAGGTGTATTCAACAATTGTTACTAAAAACACCTCCAGATATAAAAGTGTAGTCTGCACAAGCGACTCTAGCTGATATGGCCACAAAGTGGGACTAGGTCTCGTTACAATGGCCTAGAATTAGACACTACATTAGTTTCTGCCCCTAAAATGCGTTTTACCAATGAATGGCAAAAATAGAAAAATATATGGCTAAATGTGTAACTGAAAAAAGAATGGAACAGATATGGTCGTAACTAAGCAACTTACTGACACAGACCCTTGGAATGAGCATTAAACTGTCGACCTTGACTCAGTATTGTTGTAAACCCAGCTCATTTACGTTATTTACGCTCATTATAATCGAACATTTTTTTCCTTCTTCCATTTTGATTGAAATGTGTTAAATACGGTTAAGAAAGGTAAATAAAAATATATTACGAATGACTAACTCTCCTCGCAACTCAAAAGCTGAAATGAATTAATTGATTTATTTATTAACAAATTTTGTTCAACCATTTCCTTGTGCTTTCATGCTGGAACATTCTGTAAAACTTATTTAAACTTACTTTTGATAATTCACTGAAATCTGAGAGAAAATCCATAGAAAATTCAGATATCAACCAAACTTAAAACTTCTTATCTTCATTATAAATT
>QDEB01091786.1:1262-14775 GCA_004193795.1 Asbolus verrucosus | reverse complement strand
AAATATACCAAAATTCAAAAAACTGGGATGTAAGAAACTCTGTTAACAACCAGTGGATATGAGCAATTACAGGTTAGAGGAATCAATGACAGATTTAATGTGCGAGTGAGTACTCGGAATTCAAACATCTGGAAGCAAGACAAAAGTTAGAAAAGGTTAGTCCAAGAATGAAGAATTGTTCCAACAAAACACATGTTAGAGGTCGGAAGGAGTGGTCGGAAGACGTTTTCCTTTTCTTTTTTCTGTTTATGACGAAATTGCGCCTATACCATCCTCTCGAGCGATATTTACTTTGGCCGTGGAGGGCCTTGTTTTTCCATTGAAGCGCGCCCCACCCCGTTGTTTTTGTTTGTCTTTGATCTGGGAATCGTTTGGAAAATTTTAATACGCTCGCAGGTAGGTGGAAAGGCCCTATTATATGTGAGCACGCGCCAGACATGGCACACTGCCTGAATATTTCCTCCGAGTCACTCACTTGAATTCGAATGTGGTATACACGGTGGCGGCGAACAAAGGCCGGACTTTTCCCATTGCGGGTCGCGGTTCGCAAGCATCCGTCAAACAGTAGGCGGCTGGGCACTTATCTGTCAATCTTGTCCGGCGAGATGGGTGCATCCATCAAAATTTCAGTTGTGTCACCGGGCAAATGGGACGCATTTGTCAATTAGAGGGACGGTCATTACGCATTTATATCAGGTAAGGCGGTGGGTAGATGTAGACGAAATTTCGGTCCTAGAATATTCAATTAGGAGCTATTATGAAAAGAAGTGAATCACCTTTTTACAAGATCCGTGCGTTTTTCCATGGTTTGTATTGAAATTAGCGTCGGTCGTAAACGACACGTGTGCGGGATTAATAAAACATCATTTACGGAATATCAATGGGTGCTTAAGCTGTCACCTGTTGATGCTTTCTCTAGAAATTATGGCCGGAGCACATATCTTGGGCTGAACCTGCAGAATGGCGTCAGCGAACTGGATTTGGTGAAACTTCTGCCTGTGGGTAGGCAACCAACAATACACCCAGTTCCAGATTTTATTAACAACACAATTTAAACGAACAATTCAATTTGTTTAGTGCATAATAAGATACTAAATTACAAAAATGAGATAATAATTAATAGTTATTACTCCGTCTATGACTTCATTTCAGCGGAAACGGAAAAAATTACTTGACAAGGACAGTGACGTAGGTATTCCGGAATTTTTTTGTGAGTGGGAGTTTATATTTTAAAAATATGCCTATCTTTGAATAATTAATTATTGAAACATTTTGTTTCCTCTCTAGATGCTTGTGATGTAGTTATAAACAATGAGATGTATGAGCTGTCGCTCTTACAAAATCATTTTTTCGTAGACAATAACCAAACCTAGAACCTACAGTTTTTTATTTTTCGTTATGTTTTCTCCCAATTTATAAGAAAATTTCTAATTTTACCTTTTATTCGCTTGGCTTTATGGTTCACGTGGTACATGTAAATTTTTGCTACAATGTCTTTGTGCCCATAAATATTTCTTAAGAATCCTATACTTGTTTAAGTCTAGCAGTATTTTATCTAATGTATCTAATTCTTTGTTCCTTAGCTGATAGCGGTTNNTTGTTTTTATTTCAGTTTTCTTATTCCTACTGTTTTTCAAGAAAAAGTCGCATAAAATAATTTTTTATATACCGAATTGTCGTTTTGGAAGATTTCCTTTTATTTTCCCAAATTTCCTAGAAAAATTGAGATATTTTAGAACATGATATATTTGAAAATTTGAAATTCAAAGAATTCGACAATTATAAAAAATTCCAAAACTTTTTAGAAATACCGTAAAGGGTCTAAATGGGCCATTTTATGATTTTGGTTTAATAAAGAGAAAAATATGTTGAATCTTACTGAATTTTGGAATTTAGATGATGTTCTAAAAAATCTGAAGTAATTTAGAAAATTCAGAAAATCAGGAAAATTTAGTAAACTGCCAATAAATTTTCTAGAAGGAAAATTCTATTGAGGAAAACCAAAGCATTATAGAAAACTCTATATTTCATATATTTTTTATTATTGTTTGTTTATTCTGTTTCATTTTCCAGTAGTCATTTTTGCTTTGTGCATTTTTATTTCCCTAATTTTTGTATTCTGTATGCTGTCTGTCTATTTTCCTCTCGCTTCTTGTATATCATCCTTTCTGTCTCTCTTTTTCGTGTTTTAATAAAGTACCTACTCATCTCAAAATTAAAATTTTTGTATCATTTCTCCAAATCAATAATTTCTCTTAATTTTTTATAATCTATTTAAACGAAAGTGTACGCTTGCTTTTGACAAACGTTGCAGTGTAAGTGTGAGGATAGTTTTCTCAAAAGACCAATCACGAATGACATTCCCACATAACTTTTTACCTAAACTGAACGCAAAAATTGAGTAGAAATTATTTTTTTATTTATTTATTATAATTTCACAAAAGCTTTCAAGAACGAAAAAGCTCCAAGTCTTCCTCGTTTATCATTTTAATTTCGAACGTGACCGTTGTCACAAAACAAGTCTAGGAATTTTGAGATAACATCGATATTTTTTCTAAGGGAAAATTAATGAAAACTATCAATTAAGATAACGCAACATTTTCTTAAAATTCGTTAAAAAACGATCGTTACGTCATCGTTAAAAACGAAATTTAAAATGAGTAAGTTACCTTTAACATCCATAAATTGTTAAAATTGTTTATAAGTTGATTTTGATTAATCCATTTGTAATATTTTAGATACATTTTTAATATTTACAAAGTCATACTTTGCGACAGGGATTTTATTAATTTTTTTGTTTTTTTCATAAAAAAATGCTTTACAAACCATGCAAACCTTTAATCATCAAGAGATAATCTAAATTTACACAAAAGAACATTTAAATTTTTGTAATTTCTTATTTACAACTTAAGTAACTTGTTATTTTTCACGATTTTATCATTATTGCAGATTTAGATATAACGATACTTGACGATTTTTTCATTTTTTATAAACAACATAAACATCATTCGAATTTTATTTTAATTTTGGAGTTATACATCANNTTTATGTTATCATTGATGTTCTTTTTTAAAATGTTTATTTATGTCTGTTTTAACCGTAATATCATATTTACCCAGAGAATGGTAATTAGGACCCTAAAGGAAAACTATTAGCGTTTAAACAAAACTATTAACTAAATTTGACAACAGCGTAGGTTCACATTCTGACTGATGGAGCAGTCATGTGGCCCCTCTGATTCCCTGATATCGCTCCACTTGATTTTTCTGTAAGCTCGAAAATGTGTCGGTGATAATGATCGTTATCGCTTATTTTTCGTATTTTTTGAAGTGAGTATTTTATTTTTAAATTTTCAAGTTTTCTTGTTTGATGTTCAATTGTTTTCTTGTTGACTTGCCACTTCATAGTGATGTTTGATGTTCAAAATGTTAAAAAAAATGGGTAAAACCGCAATCTGTATTTTGAAGGTGTAATCTGAAAACCTGAGTTTTGCAACTGATGTCAAAATTTGATTCCCGTTTTCTCTATGTGTAAGCAGTCGAAAAAAGCGCCCATAAGTAATTTTTTCCTTCGATTCGAATGGTTCTAATTGTTGCGGCGGTCTCACTAATCGCTGATAAGATCTCCGAGGATGGTCGTGACCAGTAAATCTTCGCGTCGGGCCAGCTCTCATTAAATAATCCCGGAAAAAACTGACGCAGTCATCTTCGCCGTACCTAAATCACTTTCTTCGTTCGCTGGGTTACAAGTCCCATCAGGCAGACATCCATAACTTATCGGCGCGGCACAGCAAAAATCCCGGGACGGACAAAAACGCACCCGAGAGGCAAAAAGTCCGCAGGCCGCGAACGAGGGATACAAACAATTGCATCGCGGTAACCGTGGTAACCGGCGTCTTTGATTCGGATTTGCATAGCAGGCTCTGATATGGAAATGCGCTCTTGAGTCGACTGTACGCGGGAATGGACACTGCTCGCGGTGGCCGGTGCAGACCGCTTTTCGGCATATACCGAGTTATGTCAACCGATTTTTGCAATTCCCTAAACCGGTGCACCTCACTGACGGAGCGGCACATTTTCCTTCTCTGGCAGCTCTCAGCCAAGAGCAGGTGCACCTGAAATGGCTCTCTTGACATTTTGCAACATCTGGTACTAGTACTAGAAATCTCAAGATCAATTATCAATCAAAATGTTAAAAACATGAGAATTCCAGAAGTAATCTAACAACTTTAGGCCCTTTGAAAGGGAAAATTTCGAAAATGTAGTCAAATTTCTTCATCTTTTTATCGCACTAAGTCACTAAATATAACATTTTGACTTAAGTTTCGCACGATCTGGAATGGAAATGTATTTGTCAGTGTGGAAGTTTGTGTTGAAATTTCGAAGACCATTGTTAAACAGCCGAAAACCGAACGGAGGAAGTTCTGTGTAAACATATTTACACACTTTGTGGAGGATGTTGCAGGAAGGCCAGCACAGAGCAGATGGCAACGTGGGGTTGGAGCAGAAGCGAGTAAAAGCGGTTGTGAGCAGCGGTGTCGTACTCTCCAGCAGAAGCGGCTTCACAAAGCGGCCACTGACAGCCAGCGCTTCGGAATGCCTCGGCCGCCCGTCTAACTTATGCCTGTCACGTGCGATCACCACTATCTTCGTACCGGTCACCAGCAGGAAGGTGCGGTTGGTCACTCGCTTTTTCTAATTTCAGACCTTTTCGCCTGCTAATCGGCCTTTCACCTCGACGACACCGTTTCAATTAGCCAAGATTGCATACCGAATCGAGACAAGGCATTGTCGAAAATTTCTCTACAGTAGCAGTAGCATCATCATAAACTCAACGAAAAAACTGCGATCTTCAAGCTATTTCGCCAATTTAAAGCATCCTTACATCTGGAAGCTACCTCTGAAAACATGTGAACAATTTTAATAGCTCCGAACCGAAAAAAAGTTAAAATGATCTTAAAAATACTTCGGAAAGTAGATGTACGGGGTACATGACAGATTTATCTTCTCAGAGCAAGTGATGACCAAACAATTTTCTGCAATTTATCTAAAATTAAAAAAGAAGAAACTCTGCCTAGAGAATAAATTGGACATGTCCAACATCCTAATTTAACAGATATTTCTCCTTGTGGTTATTAGAACTGAAAGTAGACGAATACGGGAAAAATGAATGCAACTATGTCTTCGTAGAATGTTACTTCTTCCATTCCACCATTTTAGTCTCAAAATTAAGACTTGAAAAAATAAGAAACAAAGAGAAATGAAAAAAATTAAAATAAATAAGCGGAGTTCATTTCAGCATTATGAAAAAACAGCTGGAATAAACTAATCTAATCTATGAGCATGATAATTAATTCATATTGGGTAAGTATTAATGCAAACTACGCCACTGTACGCCGATGAACGAGCCACCCATGGCCTTATTCCTTTCTCAATTTCCCAAACGTCAAAAATTCGTCAAAGAAACGTCAACGAATCTGACAGTTCATCAAAATTCTTGTAATCAAACATAAAAGCGAAGTAATCTCGCCAAGATAACTAAATTGCGACAGTAATTATTTAAACATAGCCCCACAGCATAGCGCAATCGTTTAAACTCATCATCAAGCAATACATTGCAACTTTTACAGCATTAACCGATCCTAACCTCAAATTAGCCCGTTTCCTCAACACGCAAGTCGTCTTTTTTGTAATAA
This sequence comes from Asbolus verrucosus, assembly GCA_004193795.1. Lineage (NCBI taxonomy): Eukaryota > Metazoa > Arthropoda > Insecta > Coleoptera > Tenebrionidae > Asbolus > Asbolus verrucosus. Next base: position 9,080 of record QDEB01091786.1, on the reverse strand, counting down.
TTCGACAAATTGCGTAATCATGGAATAAAATCTCTTAATCATCATTAGTTGTACATACGTAGCGACAGAGAGAGGACGTCTTACGCTTTATCTCGCCGTTAAACGCACGATGGAGTTGAAAACCGCCGAAAAATGCGTCATAAACACCGGAAACATCCTCTCAATCAACGACATAACGAGAAAATCCGGACAAAACCCCACGGAAGAGGTGAGCGCCCAATTAACATTAATTATTCAATCGAACGCCAAGGTTGCAGCTAATCGAAGCCATAAACATTACACTGAAAGAGCACCAGAATGGCAACCTATCCGCCCCACACAACGACAAGGTGCTCATCCACAGACCCAACGACGATCTTAAAGCGAAAATGGAAGAGCAGTCGCTCGCGGATCTCAAAATCGGCCTCAAAATATTCCTCAACAATGACAGCACTGTTCTGATACAAGAAGCCATCGAGGAAGGCTTCGCCACCCTGAAGGTGCCGTGCGTTCAAAACGTCGTTCTTCAATACAAGAAGGATAAAATCAGCGAAGCCGGAGATGACATAAGCAGCCTCAAAAACATCTGGAGCGTGTTGGAAGAGTATGTTAAAAACGAGAAAATCAGCCAGATTGGATTGGCAGATGTCGAAGAGGCCACTTTTAGGAACGTGTTTGAGTGGGCCACTGTTAAACCAAGTATTATACAGATTAATCTAGCCACCTGCTGTGTGGTGCCCCCTACATTACAAGCATTCTGTAAGGATAATGATGTGCAATTGCTAACACACAGTGACCCCGCTGGTAAATATTATTGCTTGGTTTATGCACCAGTATTATTTTGAATAATTTGCAGAAATTCTACCAAAAACCACAATTGAAGATTCACTAGGCATCCCCTTACCCATCAAATGGGTATTGAGGTTCCTGGTTCACATCATATGTCGGGGGGTACTTTGTACTAAAGGCTACTTGATTGGTCTTGGAGAAGAGTAATTATAAAATAATTGTTAAATTTGATTTTCATGTTGCATTTGAAATAATAGCATACAAGAAGTGTGCAGTATTATTACGGTATAATTTGTTTTCTTATTCAGTATAAGCAATTATTTAAATATTTATTCGACACTTTTTTTTGCCCCCCCTTCAAAAGTCCAATCGCGCTGCCTATGTGTTGACATAACAAACTTCAACCGGTTTATTTGAAGTTTCGAGCGCAAAAACACCCAAATCTGCAACCAACAGAGAAAATAACACCGCAATCACCCCCGAAACAGTCACAAAATTATTCAACAAGGTAAGTTTCTGCAAATTCATCCTCCAAATTAATTTAATTTCTGAAACGTCACGATTCTGTCAAAACCTAACTGTCAAACTGTCATATCTTCGATTTATCGCACGCATTTAACAATTCTCGCCCCAAACGCAACATTTCGCAATGCCTGTGGATATTCCGGGTTTTATTTACGCGGGGGCTGTGGCCGCGGGTGGCGTTTTGGGCTACTATAGAGCAGGTGAGTTTTTTGAGGTTATGTTTACTTTCCAATTAAAAAAATCATCATGACATTGCTTATTGTAGGGTCAATACCGTCACTGGCGGCCGGGTTATTGTTCGGAAGCGCCTTGGCGTATGGGGCATACCAAGTCAGCCAAGATTCCTCGAATTATTCGGTGCAACTGGTGACCAGTTCGATACTGGCCGGAGTTATGGGGTACAGGTTCTATAATTCCGGCAAGATCATGCCCGCCGGAGTCGTCTGCGCGCTGTCTGGAGTCATGATCGTTCGCATCGCTCTGAGAGCTGCGGGTTTGACAGATCGAAAAATTACTTAAGTTGCAAATGTATCCGCTTCCTTTCTGTACCCTGTAGCTGTCTTCCCGTTCATTCCCGTCGGTGTAGGTATTAAAATGTGGCAAATCTATCCTTTACATGTGTAAGAGTTGATGTGTTCCATCATTATGTTTTTAATGGTTATTGTTTTAATAAATAATTATTGTGGCCGGGCTTTTTTAATTGTATTAAATATAATACAAATATAGCAACATTTTCTTTATACATATGTCAATACAACATAATTTACTAATTTACATATCGCTTAGGAACTTAACTATTATTGGGTTTTTTCAGCAATTTTTATTTTAATAATAATAAAAATAATAACAAACAATTGGGCGCTATGGTTAAAAAAGTAAATTCCGCCTAATCGTTACAAAAACAATTGCACTCTGCCTCTTCATAAATATGGTACATTTACATAAATAGTTTTGATCACAATTTTATCTAAATGATGCTATGAGATTGGCAGTATTATACTATTTACATACTGTATAAGTAGATACACTAATTATTAAATTTGTTGCAACTACATCTACTATTAATTTAACAATACGTTTTTACAAGTCCTTCGAATTAAAATAATCACTCCAACAAGGCACGAGATTGTTCATGGGCACCATCCTGGGCACTTATTTTACGTACATTAAATTAAACTTGCGGCAGACCACTTAGCTGGAAAATAGAACACAAAAACGATCAGAATATTGACTGGAGGCGGTTCGGAAAGAGAGAAACAGTCGGAAAGTAAGAATAGTACAGTGTTGAATGTGTGAAGTGTTTTATTGGCGCAACAGTTGACAAGGAAGAGGATGGTGTATGGTTTGTGTTAATAGCGTCATTACTGAGATAATAAATTTTATAATAAAGGGAAAGTTTCACTTTCACAGTAAAATCGGAAAAGCTATGAACAATTCACGTGAAGAAAAACGGACGCACACATGCTTATTAATTACAGAGATAGTAGGCCCACAATGGCGATGACGATGAAATCTTACCCTTATCTTCCCCTATTTACAACGGCAGTGCTATTTCTTACATTGCTACTATCACTGTAATAACTGGCAGCGTTATAGGATCGCTTTAAGTAATTATTGTTAATGTCATAGTTTCTTCCAAAGTTAGCGAAATCGTAAGGGTTCTTTGTCGTCTGCTGCCTCAACTGATAATAGTTGCCTACGTAGGGGTTGGGGGTGGTTTGGCTATGATAGGTTTTGCTGGTTTGATAGGGGCTTTTCGTCGTGTATTGTTGGCCGAAATGTTTGAAATCGTAAGGGGACCTCGTGGTTGAAAACCGATGGAACCCGAACGGTTTGTACGAGGTGGTGTAAGGACTCTGCGTGGGGTAGTAGGGGGTGGGGTTTTCGCTACGGTAATAGGGGGGTGTTGTGTATTCATTGTAATAATTGGGTGTTTCGGGTCTTTGATAGTTTACTTCCTCTTCGTCCTCGTGAAACCTGTTTCAAGTGTAAATCATGTTAAAAATGCCAAAAATCGCCACCGTCGCTGATTCACGCGAAAGACACTTACAAGGGACGCCCCTGGTTGTTGCCGTTCCTGACGTAAGACGGGGTGTTCTGCGTGTAGTCGGGGATGATGTTCTCGTGCTCCGCCACGCAGCGGCCGTTCAAACAATACTGAAAATGGATGTTTTTGACTTCACTCGCCAAAGGCGTTCGAAGAATTTGGTTTTATGGACTGTGATGTGGATGGCGCCGATTTGTCAAGAAACATGAGACCGTGGGAGAAGGTGTGCCACTCAAAAGTACATAAGTCCAAATTTCTCGAACGCTTCTTGCGAGTCTGACCACTTATTTTTGGAAAATTTCGACTCACCTGTCCATCTCCACAAGGCGATCCTTCGGCGGCCGGTCGATAAGCGACGCAATAGCCGCTACCGGCGTCGAAGCAGAAGAGCTGGGCGCACACTCGATCGTCTTTCTGCAAGTGATCCAATCAAACGGAATCGTTGCAGAGTTATCAACTTACGAAACAAGCACTGGTGCCCCTGTCTCGTCTGCATTGAGCATCTAGAGTGAGGAGTTTGCCAGGGAGGACCCGTGGTAAACTGTCGTCTTCATGGGGGACGTTATAGAGACAAGTCGCAGTATCTCCGCTGCAATCACAGAGTTAGTCAAAAATTTTTCCCACCTCTACCGGCATACTTGAGGAAGTGATGGAAGCTGGAGACGCTGCAAGGTGACCATCTGAACCCTCTTTCGGTGTGCCTCAGATCCGACATGATGTAGCCATCGGTCCATTGGCACTTCTCCGCTCCTGGCCCTCCGAGGTAAGATGGCGGTGGGCTTCCATCGTGGACAGCTCCCAGTCTGGAAAAATGCCGGTTAGAATCGGCAACCCCAAAGTTTATAATCTCACAAATGTCCGACTTCGTGGGCTGCCACAATGATGCCGCTAAAGCCCCCGGTGTCTTCGATGATGGCGACAGAATTGACCTTCTCCAGTCTTTTGTTGACGACGCAAGCACCTCCGACGTAGGCGAACCCTGTTTGGGACAGCGATTAGTGTCGGGTATTGCGTTAATGGGAACCATCACCAGAAGTCGGAGCTGCAAGCGGTTTTGTGAAGCTCACAAAACTTTGAACCACCATCAACAATCACAACGATTAGTCTTGTTAAATGAATTAGTTCAAGTTATTCTGTTTGTGTCTTTTGTCAAATGTGGATGGGGTTAAAGTGGGCGTGATGTCGAGAGAAAACGTGCTTTAAGAGTCTACGTTTGAGAAAAACGGAAAACAAATTCTACTAGTGGAGATCGTGCCTTTTCGTACCTGCCGTGCCGCGATTGCAAACATCGTTGGGGTACGACCTTCTGCACATGTCTAGTCTGTAAAAAATAGACCCGGTCATATTCGGTTACAGTCGTGTGTGTTGTTTTGTTGTGTTTTATTGTTATTTACACCTCCTCAGCTGCGACCTATACATAAAAATTAAAAATGCCTTCACACCGCCACTGTCAGAGTTTGTAACGTGTAAGGCCGGTTAGAGCGAGATTAGTCGATTGGCTAATTCCGGACCTGGATGTCGTACGTGATCCGGGTTAGTATCAGCGCGCTTATTTACACAATTTAAATTTTTGACAGTAAGCATTACCGGCTGTTCCTTTGGTGCAGCGTCCACCTTTTCGACGGCGGCACATGTCGTACCTAAGTAAAAACAATTAAAATCTCGCAACGAACGAACGCGAATTTCGCAAAGCTTTAATTGGCGACTATACTGACTTTGTGATGGCGACAGCTATGTCGTACACCGGAAGTCTTCTCTCTCTGAACAGGTATTTGCCCATGTCAGTCAAGGCGGCGGCAGAATCGATGGCGTCTCTTCCGACACGATTCCTTTCCAAATAGGGCGTAGCGTCCCTCCCCTGTAATCATAGTCTGTTTCAGATGGACAGAGTCGACAAATTCTTGGCCGAACACAATCGGCCCTTTTCGGTCAATGATCTGGTCCAAGCTTTGGACCAAATGGGCAAGAGCAAGGTACAAACCGCCCTCAGAGAACTGGTCGCGCAAAATCGAGTCATCGAGAAGAGTTATGGCAAGCAGAAAATCTACTGCATCGTCCAAAGCTCAGATTTGCCTTTGAAAGACGTCACTTCGAATATTTTTGAAATGGAGCGCCAAAGCACCAATCTAGTACTCAAGCTGAAGGAAGTCGAACACGATTTAGAGTCCAAAAGTGTCCAGTTGAAGAAATTCGAAGGGATCGTGACGAAAAGTCAAGCTCTCCACGAGAAAAAGGGTTTGGAAGAAGAGGTGGAGAGTCTCCAAACTCAGATCGAGGGTTACAAGGGGAAATCCTACGAGAAGAAAGAGAGGGAAGCAATCGAGAAGGCATACGGAGGGGTGTTGAAGGAATACAAGAAACGGAAGCGATTATGCATGGATATGGTCGACGCCATCTTCGAGAATTACCCAAAATCGAAAAAAACCCTTCTCCAGGAGATTGGAATAGAGAATGATGATGATGTAAATTTTAAAATCAAAGTGCAATTATAATGTCTGGTACCCTGCTTATGATGATTCCTGCTATGGATATTCTGATTTTTGGCCCTTTAAGAAGCTTGTATCTCATGTCGACTCCGTTCCAGAAGGATACGAAGTAGCGTTTGATTTGTAGATTATCCCCGCCATGCAGTCTGTATCCGTCATAATCCACGATGACCAAAATCTCGGGGTAGATGGTGTAGGGTGCCTCTCTTTTCCTTCGAGGGTTGTTTTGGACGCTCCTCTTGTGTCTTTTGGCCAGATGGTCGGGTTCCATGAAAGCTGAAGCAAGCGTCAGAGATGGGTTGATTCTGCGATTGGAGCTTACCGTAATCGCTCATTGTATCTTCTTGGTTTCCGTTCCTTTTATACACTATATGTCGATGGCCTTGGATGTGTTTTTTCCTTTTAATGGGCAGGCCCGTGTCGATTGCAACTTCCGAGCTGAGCTCGCCGTCGACGTCTAAAAACATTTCGTCATCGTCGGCGGGTGGTTTCTCTTTTTTGAGCAACCTCGGAGGAACGGGGCGGATCACCAGGTCGGCGCCGATGCTGCCCTCCTGCAAGCAAAAGTGGGTCACGCGGTGGTCCCTCGTTAATGTAATGAGCGGTCATACAAGTTGCGCAACTCTCATTACCACGTAATGGATATTGTGTGTGTGTCGAAAAAGAAACGAAATATCGTTTCCTAACAAGCACCGCAGCAGTTGCACAACCTCCACGGCAAATAACATAAATAAACAATTATAGGTCGGTCGAGTGTCGGAGTGAGGCCGATCGATGCATCAAAATCGCACTCTTCGACGTATTTTGGTCAAGGCGACTAGCTGAAATTGTATTGTGTTTGAAGAGATGGATCGGGGAAAAATCGCACTCCGACAACAACGCACCGAGACCTTCGCCGATCGCAGCCGTGACTTTTCTCCGTGTTCGGCCCGGCGAAGCAGTTCAAGATCTGCTGAGGTAAGCGCGACCCTTCCGTAGGGCGGCCTCGAACTTCTGGCAAACGCCATCCGACCGCGGGTCAATGATGATGAGTTAAATCGGTCAAGAGACGTGTGAAATCGAGATCCGAATGAGATCATCGCAGTTTTCGCCATTTCCAACCGTCACCGTTGCCAACATCCGGTCGCCCTCGCGAGATCGAGTCACGTGGTGGTGGATGCTAATCAGACGGGCGTGCTCAGCGCCTCGGGTACGCGACATCGGAGCTTATTAATTCGCAACCTTCTGCACGTCGAAATTTAATTTGTTTAAGTAATTTGCTGGCGGTTAACAGTCTGTAAAATAGAACTAGAATTGTGCGCTGCAACACCGACCTCAAGAGGTGGGTCTCGCAGAGAAACCAAAAAAATGTTGATTTTAATTTGCTCTTTCAGCTAACGCAGATTTAAACCCATAGAAATCAACTGTCCAATCGTAGATACGGATTGCTTTTTTCGTATTAAACCTAAATTAATTAAAACTCCATATGTTTGCATATCCAAATGCAAATACATTTTATTATGACATTACTAATAGACAGCTTTTGGAACAACTGTTCCATAAATCAGAAGTAATCAATTATCCAATTATGGCCATAAAGCGATTAAACGATTTATTATTTCCTGTTTGGTTTTCCATCTTGAATTGAATTAAACCATGACAGGTATACAAATCCGTACAAATAAGAATATATTTTATTATGAAATTTCTAGTACACCATTAGAAATCAACTGTAANNAGACACAGTTACAAACGAATAAAGTTACTTATATGTCTCTATCCGATTTGTATGATTTGATTTCACGCGACGTCCAAGTTTCAAGACCACAGAAGGAGACAAAATAAAGCCTATTGGTTTTAATCTGGTTTTTGAAATAGCTATTTCAGATGCGAACCATTTGAAGTTAAAAGTCATTCAATTACTTATGCAACAAGCTTGAGTAATTGATTAATTTTTGTTGCCTTTTCCGTATTGGAGCGAATGAAATCTGCATATCCAGATTCAAACAAATA